>JAEQBH010006964.1:0-114793 GCA_016808115.1 Tetrastigma voinierianum | reverse complement strand
CAAAATGTATCAAGCGAGTACAGCCTGAGTGGTCCCTAAATCTCGCTGGGTAGAGGCAAAATGAGCTATCAAGCAAAGACTCCTCCAAACACAAGAGTGGTACTCTTTGAAAAGGAGGAAGCGACTCAACTAGGAAACCCGAACCTCAATCCCTAAAACACTTCTAATGCTAGCTACAAGTTGAACTCATAACTCTAAATCCTTATACCAAAGAAGAAAAATGAGTATCTCTTCCTCTATCTCTCTTCTCTCTCTTTCTTTTCTCTCTATGTCTCTCGTTTCTATAATTCAACATTGTAATTATACATAAATGAGAATAAAGGAGTGAAAAATTTTGGAAATTCAGGCAATTTGTTTCTTTTTTTTTTTCAATTTTTGTTCTTTAGTTTCTAATTCTCTTTGAATTTTAGATTTTTGGGATTAACAATAAATTCTGAGCTTGTGTTTGTTTTTTTGAATAAATGAGAATTTGATGTGTTGAATGTAAGAATGATGTAGAGTTGAACTATGATTGCTTGTTTGATGATTGATGAGTCCAAAAACTCATTTGATTTTTAATCCATTTTTCTGAGCATATTACAAGATAAATGTTGATTTGTAAGAAGAAACGTGGATATTTTACTTCAAATTTGACTTTGCGTAAAAGCACAAAGAGAAGCTAAAATCCCAAAGAAACTAGAAGAGATCACCATGCGTAAATGAAGTCAGAATGAAAAATTCTGAGTCGCGACAGAAGCACATTTGTTCAGTCATTTCCAAGTCACGACATCACCAATATTAGTCTTTAGGAAGAAATAGAAGACCTTAGCAAGCGAAGTCGCGGATCAAGTCGAAGCCATGCACTTAATGACCAGAGCAACAAGTGAAAGAGGTTGCGACAAAGGAAGTGTGGTTGAGACTAAAGGAATTATTCAAGGTAGAATCTTTGGTCGCAACACCACGCTGATGTCGCGACGTGGATCCGTAAATGAAGCCACAAGGGAGGTCTCTGCAAGAAAATAAAGTTGCAAATAGTTTTTAAATGAAGGGCTCCATTTGAGGTCGCGACGCGGTCGCAGAGGTCGCGACATGAACGGAACTCAAGTCTCAACAGATTGAAGTTGAAACTGAAAACTAAGAGTTGAAGAACAAAAGAAGGTCGTGAACTCCAGCGGTTGGAACTGTCCTGCTAAGAAACCAAGGCGACTCACTTATTAATCAAGGACCACAAACGATGTCGCGACCACTCATTCAGTCACGACCAAGAAGAATCGAGCGTAAGAAATCCAAAAGCCCAAGAACTACTTTAGAGCAATCACACTACATGCAACCAGAAAAAGAGCAACATGAGGTCTCAACATCACCTTGAGGTCGCGACCTGGAATAGAGGTTGGAAGGAGGAAACTGGTTGCAATAAAGAATTGAGGTTGCAACCAGAAAAAGGAAGTCACAACCTAGAACTTAGGCAGTTGAAATAGAAATATAGTTACAACCTAAGACTGAGGTCGCAACGTGCAGCGCAACAAGGAAGAGAAGTCCTGACTCAGAACTGAGGTCGTGACTCATAATGCAGAAGAAGGGAAAGACAACGAGGTCGCGACGTGAAATGGTCGCGACATCAACTCTTGAGAACCAATGAGCTGAATGCTGTCTAACAGCAAACGATGTCACACGATATCCAAGCAATTTGCAAGGAACCCGGTCGCAAATGTAGGCAGCAAGGTCAAAATCGAACAAGAGCAAACAAGGGAATCCAGCTCATGACACTGAAACTAAGGTCGCGACCTAAGACAGTAAACTGGGCTTTCTTTTGGGAATTCCACCTGGAGCTTTTTGCATTAGGCCCATTTTCTTTTGACAGTTATAAATAGATAGTGTTAGAATAGTAAAGTAGCTTCCGTCTTCACTACTCGTAAAAGTGGAAAGGGAGAGGAACTCAGTTGTATAGTTTAGATAGAATTTTATTTTTTTATTTTCATTTTTACTATCTTGCAAATTCTTTTTCTCGATCTCAATCTCATTTAACTGTGCGTAAACGATTAGAGCCGGATTTTTATTTATGTTATTTTCTTCTTTAAAATTAATTGAAAATTATGAAATCTAGAAAAAATTTCTGGAATTCATTTTCCCGCCATTATGACATAATGGATGTAATGTGATCTGCTCCACCTTTAATCGCAATGCGTAATTGAAACTAGCTCATGGATTTGATATACAATTAGTTACACTTTTTCGCAAAATTTGGAGAAAAATTATTCGTCTGGATTTACTTACTGGGTGTCGTTTTGAATTTGATGTTCCAATGGTAGTACCAATACTACTTAAGGAGGTATCTTGCTTCGATTTCCGTGGATGCCCTTGCGTGACACAGATGGGGATTCCGAGAGTCGAGCATTCCCTTTATGCGGGCATGTTAGATCACTATTGATGAACTCGTCGAGCTCCGAAAGTTCATTTGACAAACTCCCATTCGCTCATAATTGAAGCTGAGGGGAGCATTTAACAATATAAATAATCGAGTTCACCTTAATCTAAAGGGTGTTCTGACCTCAAGCAATGAGATCTAATTAAGGAAAGGACAACCACTAGACTGGCTGACGAGCCACCAATTAAATGGTAGAACTTTTGAAAAATCTTGAGAAGGAAAGCAAGAGATCTGTAGTCATCAAGAAATGAGTGTGAAGTATTGAGAAAGAAAAATACCCAGATCTTGAAAGAAAAGCATAAATAAAAGTAACTGGTTCAATATTGACTTCGAGAGAAGCAATAGCTTCTAACTAGTGAATGTGGAGAAATCCAACTACAACATTTAGGCGATCTTGGACAAATCCAGATCCATCAATACAATAGAGCAATGTACTTTCGTGTAGGAATTGAATGTTTCATTGTAATTCACTGATAGTTTTCGCTTCACAGAAATGTATTAGATCTAGTAATTTGTTCTTTACGTTTTGGTTGCTTCATGTTATTATTTCTATTTTGTTAATAGTCTAGATCTATTATTTGTTTAGATAAACTTTCACTATCAATCTTTTTTAGTCCAAATAGCATAGAACTTCGTGAGTTAGGTAATTGATTTCAATTTTGTCAATCTCATGGGGAAATTTGATACCGGACTTACATCCAGATTTTACTACTTGTATGACCTGTGCACTTGTAGTGTCATAGATTAAACCCAATTTTAAAATCCTAAATATCAAGACAGATTTATTTACTCATAAATTTATCCAAAGTATTACGGTGCAAGAGAGAAGTGTAAGGCCTATAACTATGTGAATTGAGGGTTTTTAGTCTATATAGAAAAGGCAAAAACAAGTTTTATGGCGCTGTCATTTGTGGATCGGGAAGGATTAAATAGATCAATATTCAACAAAAGAGGGAAATGTTAATTCTGGACATTTCCATAAAAGAAAAGAACAAAAACAAATTTTTACAAGCAAAGGCTATGTACTCAACCACGATCTTAACAAGCCATGTTGAAAATAATTTTTAGTTCCACTATCCTATTAATCAGTGTGTTTCTACCTCAGAAATCTCAATGCACAGAACAGATTCAAACTCGCTGCTGCCAGACACCGAATCGAAAGAACACTCGTAAGCTTAAGAAAGACTAAAACAGAGAAAGCAAACAGCTGGCAAGATGAGACATGACTCAGACATAGATGAAGGACAAAGAACTAAGGCCTTATTACTGACACAATGGAGGATTTCTTTGAGGCCTATATCATTCAGAAGAATATTCTACACCGATAAATTACTAGCGGATGAAAATAACTTCGAACTGAAGCTAGCTTTGATAACAATGGTGTAGTAGCATCAGTTCACTGGCCACCCCACCGTTGACCCTGTAACGAGCACTGCAGATTTTCAAGATGGCAAAATACAAAGTAGTTTCGAATGGTGTGAGTGCCGTAAGATAAAGTCGCATCTCTTCCCATTTTCCTATGAGACATAGCAAACACATGGCATGCGATCTTATTACCATATGGTTCAGTTGATACTTGGGAAGAGCTGGTGGAGCCATTACCAGCGTGTTCTTTCCCATCTCTCGCCTCTCGAGAGAAGAAGAGAGATCATAGTGTCCAACAAGTAAGATGAGAGCCTATATATACCTGGAGAGATTCAAGAGGTTGTTGGAAAAGGTGCCCTATGCATGGAATTGATTTAAAACTCATATGGATATAGTATATCATGCCTAAATGATACATCTAAAGGCATCATTGAAGCTTCGTGTCAGGAGCATTCAAAGAAAAGCAATAAGAGGCTAGGGATCTGATAGAAGACCTAGCCAAGTGCAATATGAAGGCTCCATCTAAGTTTACAAAAGGTAACAGCAGAGGAAAATGGGTCATGGAGCTGAGTAAAATGACAGCTATGGAAGCAAAGTTAGATGCCATCATGCACAGGATGGAAAACAGGAAAGAAAAATGCACACTGCTCATGAAATAGGAGCAGTGGAAAGAGAAGCAATGAGAAGAAATGTTGAAATACCAAAAGAAGAGGACGCTTATGAGGTTGAGGAGGCTAAGTATGTGAATGAACCAAGAAGTTACCACTTCAAGCCAAATCCTAACTTGCCCACACATTACAGTCCAGCATGTCCAGAATGACGAAGTCTGCTGGAAGGACAAATTTACCAACTTTTACTAATACATTTTCGATTATGCCCCAAGGATGTTGGTATGACCTGTCATAGTTGCAAGTCAGATTAGTTGATTGCCCCACCCTTAGCCTTTTAAACATCGTAAAGTGGCATCAAGTTGATGTCAGTTCCCAAGTCACACAAAGGCTTTTCCGCATTCCGTGATTCCCCCATTCCCATAGAAAATCCAAAGATAGAAAAGCTACCCTGATCTCGTTTTGAGGAAGCTTTTCGCAGATGGCACTCGTATTCTCGCATGCGACGGTCCCATACTCTTCCAATTTCTTCATCACAAGATCTTTTTCATGAATTTCACATAACTTGGCATATTCTCTAATACTTCCAAAAAAGGTATGTTAATATGTAGTTTCTTGAAGATATCAAGAAACTTTATGAACTGCTTTTCTAACTTACCTTGCTTCAATCTTTGGGGATACGGAATAGGTTTGCCAGGTTCATCCATTTTTAATCAAGCTTCTCGTCCAACCTAACTTTGTTATCTCAATCGCCTCGCATCCTGGGTCGCCTTCTGGGCTTAGATCCTGGTCTGAAACAACCCGATCACAACATTTTATTTTCTAGTTCTCGATTCACTATCAGGCCCCAAGTTTTCCACCTCTTCCACTTAGAGTAATGGGCCCAAGAAGACTTTTTCCTCGCCAGGCTCACCTCAACTTGCTTGGCAATGATCCCGCCGCTTTTCGCTAACAGATAAATAATGTCCCATTTGAACTCTCCAAATTTCAACCCAAGTGTCGCTTGATTTTCGTTCCAATCGTCACCATATGTATATTCGCTGGTCTCAGTCTTATGAAGGAGCAAGGAGGTCGACGGTAAAGGGCTTGTTCTAAGTCCATCTTTTTCTCGTGGAGGTCACACCGTCGATCGGGGCATATTGTTCGGATTTATTCCTCCATCCAGTACCTGACTATTCTAATTCGTTTCAATATTAACCTTTGGCCTTGATTTGATTCTTCATAATTGCTTCACTGGTCTTTGCCGCGGCTCGAAATTTCGACTCGAACTCATGTACCGAAACCGCCGATCAGAGGGATTTCGACCGACATTCGTACGCCAAATCCACCACGTAATCTCACATAACCCCAGCCGCCAGCTCGACGCGCTCGCGCTCCTCAGCGCCCACGAATCATGAAGGGCCAGCTGCTATGATCACCGCATTGTTGAGGACCTCATTATCCGTGCCACCCAATCGTATTTCGCGGTGCAGCTTCTCAGCCGGCTGATTAGCAAGGCTGGTCGAGTATCTTCGAAGATTTGCGTTTTCGGGTCCAGGGTTTTCATCGCTGTTCTCCACCACATCAACTTCATTGTTCTAGTTGCATTTCACCATTACAGGCTGGACTCAGATTTAACCGATCACGGCAGGTATCCGCAATAATTCATGAATTGCCCTGGCGTCTTCTAGTGTTCTCCCCACAACCAAAGGTGGATTATCTTGCACAGCAGTAATTAAGGTGGGAAGAGAACTTAGCCGAAAATTTTTGCATCAACCGCCCATGTAGTGATCAATTCGGTGGCCGATCGGGCGTTAACCAGCTGCTTAGCCTATCTCCAAGTGAAAGCGGAATAACCGTAACTCGAGAGCTTCTTCAAGAACCCATGGTACTTGATAGTATCGCAGACATCAAGGAAGTTGGTCAAATGGCTGTTCGGTTTCGCGGGGTAGTCCATATGGAATAAGATATTTTTAAAGATCCAGATCAGACTTACTTCAATTCAAATTGTTTCGCCAATAGTGGTCGCTCGATAGCCGTCAATGGGGTCACTGAGGTACGAATCCCATCTAATAAGTATGAAAGCGTCATCGGCTATAAACGTCCGGTGCTTGATTCTTCCATGATCTTATTTCGCCTTCGTGGGTTCACTGCTCAATGCCAAAGGATTTTGTTCTTCAGTTAGTTTTCTATGGATTATTTGATTTAATCAAACGCCACGCGCAGTCAGGCGTAAGTCTTTTCCGTTCGGGATCAAACAAAAGCGATTAATTGACTATATCGATACTAAGAAACGAAATCCTATACTGCAATAATATTACCAACCAACAAAAACCTAAATTACCAAAGACTGCGGAAGATAGAAGAACAAAACAAAAGTGCTGGCAACTTATAAGATCTTGGCTTTTTAATTCTCTATATCAATTTGAGCTCACCCTGCAGAACGCGCCAAAACTTGATGTTTTAAACGCTGTGTGTAAATGTACGCCATGCGCAAGTGCACGCTGTCGCCCAAGTAATATAGTATCATATAATGATATCGATCCACAGGATGTGTATCACTACAAAGGTTCGGGATTTTTAGATAATATCCAAAAGATGATTTTAGGAAAGAAGGTGAATGTATGAAAGTCGATCGAAGTTAAATTCTATTGAATTATTGGTATTGAAGGCTAGGGTTATATCTCCCCGTCACTTTTAATGGATTTTCCAAGATATTATTCAATGTATTTAGCAATTTGTCAACGGCGAGGTGATTCCTTACTTTTTACGATACCCTCTCGAGGTATATCCGCCTTATCTCGTGAATAGAGTCGAGTATATCTCTATCTCCAAACCCGCATTCCAGATGCTTAAACGCTCTAACCCCAAATGCCACCTTCGTGGATCGGAATATTCTATTTGACTAATCGACCGAAGTCGCTTCTACCGATCCTCGACACCTCATCTCTCGACCCTGCTCTCCAAAGCAGGATTATGCCAATGCTGGCCGACATCACCGCATAATTAAAAACCACGATATGCAGCGTATGCGAACAAATTGATAAATAACCGACAAAATAAAGATCCAAGCTTTAATCCATCAACACGTGACATGATTCAACATAACTTCTAGAAATAAATCTAACATACCGAAATAAAAGATCAAAATGTTTAGTATTAAAAACATAATTTAATATCCAAAATAAGAACAAGATAAATCACGCACTGTCTGTGGTCACTCGCTCGAATTTTGCCTTCGTCAGACGCCTCTCGATCTCCTTTGATTTTTGAGCCCTATTTTGCTTTTAATGATGAGGGCAGATTTCGTGTTGACGTCGCGACGCTGACGTCAGCGACGCTTCCACTTGCTGACTTCTCGCGATTGTCGACCGACGCCGCGGACGTCAGCGCCAGCGAGGACGCCGCTGACGCTGGAACGTCGCGACGTGACAGCCACTTTCTTGCCTTGGTCCCCATTGCTCCAAAAATGCTTCAAGAGTCAGCTTTTCGCTTCCAATGTACCGCATCCAAACCGCATAATCAAATCGTGAGTCTAGCCATAAAAACTATAAATTACTATAAATAAACGTGAAAATGAAAGACTGACGAGTATAATATGAGTGCTTTTAGCACTCATCATTTATCCGATTTGCCAATTATCTTATCAAACATTTTCTTTATGTTATTTCTCTTTAGGTTTCGATTTATGCTGGAAGCATTTTTCAAATGGTAGCCCACAAACATTTACATTTACAAAATGTAATTACAGTGGAAGGTATTCTACGCCCTTCAAAAATGATATACAAAACAAGACATTTCTTTGGAGTTCGAATTAATTGTCTACAAATATTCCATGTTCAAAAAGGAATGATATGCATGGCGGGTATGTACTTATATCGCAATCAGCTTTATGACTCAAGCCGCCCACGATCTTGTCTCCTTCCCATCTACCAAAACCCGCGCATAGATAAAAATCCATACGCCAAGCATTTTCATGCTTAGTGGCCTGGCGCTCTATTCCAATATTCTACGTAACTCTACATGCATTTAACATTAAACCATGCCTATTATATCAACATATACTCATGATATCTATTTCCGCATGCTTCAATCTTTACAAATCATTTACTATATCATAGCATGCATTTTCAATGCAACAATTAATTTCACAATTCACTTTATGAGATTTAAGCATATACATAAAAATTTCATTTACACTCGTCAATCTTGGTTATTTCAATTTGACTATTCAAATCACATTTCTGACGAATTCCGTTTGATGAATCCCGCCCTTATTATCATTCGGTAATGTGCTTACACATTTAACACCCGTCTCCCCATCAAGACGGATGCTGTTTTAGTGCAGGTTCCGGCTACGTGGTATCACTTTAAATGCCACGCCATCAAGACGGACGCCGATTGGTGCATCCCACTGTGCTTTGACATTTCTTCACGCTACGCCATCATGACGATAGTCGATTGCATCCCACAAGTGATATTGGACAATTTCTTTGGTGCCTTCATGACTGATGTCGATTGGTGCATCCTACGTTGTCTATCTGATATATCATTCAATTCACATTTATGACGGATTCTCGCTTGATGAACTCAGTCTTATCATCATTCACATTCATTCAAGCCAACATCACATTTCAATTCCATATTCACTCTCGTATTATCTTTCAAAGATATACTCAATCTATGTACTTGCCTCTATATACTCATTCAATGACTCATTTCATATACTCATTCATGTACTCCTTTCATATACTCATTCATGTACTCATTTCATAGTTACTGCAAACTACCAAAAATACTTGAAACAAGAATAAGAGTCAAAGAACAAACCGAAGTCGGCCGATCTAGCTTCCTTCTCTCTCGATCTCGGTCCTAGGTTAGGCGATCATCACTCATTCCTAGTCAATAATAATCATAGCCACTTTAGTGGATAATTAATTTAAACAATTTTAGTGGAATTACAAGTTTATTTCCTTTAATCTGGCCTGGGTTAAGACATTATGTCCGTCAAGACGAACTCACCGAGGCGGCAAGGTACTGTGAGACGCTTTTCACTTAGTCTCATCCTTATTTGAACCCCATTAATCATTTCTTAGGGTCCCTAAACATTCGGAGGTACGAACACGGACTTAACGGCAGCAAAACATGTCTAAACAGTCGGCGGAAGCAAGGGTACCAGACACTTCGACCGCACCATCGTACATCCACTAATACAAGTCACCCGCACCAGCTTGATTTCTGCACCGCACCACTTGCCCACCGCATAATGGTACTCGGTAGCACTTCTTGGCAGCACCGTACCACCTATGGGTTTTTAAGCCCATAAATACGGATTTTGAATTTTTCTCACATATTTTTCTTCCACAAATCTTCTCCAATTCGTCCCACATCAAAAATTCATGGAATCTACCTAAAACAACTCCAAATGGTTTAGAATCACAAAAATCCCTTTTCCTCAAGTTAGGCTTTCACCAAAATCCAAATCAAAAAGAATGAGGCTGTGGTTTTGATTTTTTTCTTACCTTACCTCTTCAAATCTCTCAGATGTCAAGCTGTCTCATAGGAGGAAATGTAAGCAAAGCCAACCAAAGCCACTCCTCCTGCAAACCCTGGATTTTCTCCTTTTCTCCTTCCTTTCTCCTCAAAACGATTGCCTTATATAATGAGCCCTAAGACCACATTTTTGGTCTTTATATATCCCTTAAACTATGCGCCTTGTTCGCTCTTTTAACCCATTTAGCTTAAGGCCATGTTCTCGCCTACACACTATTCTTATCTCCTCATTTTCTGCTTTTTGGTCTTAATTTTATTTACAAGGCCTTGTTTGCCTTTAACTCCATTTTTTCATTTAAGTCTCCTATTATTCTACTGGGCCATCCTTTATCATAAATTCACTTTACATTTTGTTTTATAAATAATCTCGACCTCAGTCCTCATTTTACAATTTTTTTTCCATATTTGCCCTTTTCACTGCTTATTTCCTCGGTTCACTCAATTTTCTCATTTTTAGTATATAATATTAAATCATATGCTCACATTTCAATTTACATTTCACAATTTATCAATTTATCAATTTTCCTAAACCTAAGTTTACTCAATTCATACTCCTAATATATATAATAAAATATTTATAAAATTCTAGGGTATTTTTGGGGCGTTACTAGCAGTACTAGGACAACAGAACAATGACAAACCTTATGTCATCCATTATGCCAGTAAAACACTTAACGAAGCTCAAAGGAATTATACCACCACGGAAAGAGAGCTGCTAGTTATTATTTTTGCAGTTGAAAAATTCAGAGCGAATCTGATAGGTTCACCTATTACATTTTTCACCTACCATTAAGCCTTGAAATACCTTCTAGGAAAGAAAGATACAAAGGTGTATAGAATCGACTGGTATTGCTACTATAAGAGTTCGATATTATAAGACAAGTGCTCTAAAGACAATCACTTTTGCACTTATTGTACGTCTTATGTTACTATTAAAGGCATCTTCATTATATTGATGTTCATTTATTAAGTGAATTGATAGCGTTCTTAAATCAATTAATGAAGTCCATGACACAGCAATGATAGCATGAAAGAGTAAATCATGATGAGATCATCATAGTAAGATTCCTATAATGCAATTATGTTAATATCTAAATTATCCCTAGTCACAAGATCAATGAGATCGACATTGTTAATCCGATAGACAAGCACATGTCAATTCTTGATCAAGTAGTGGATCTTATGAATTGTGATCATGAGCTGATTAGAGTTGACATGTGGATGCTTGCTAAGAGTAGCTACGTACATCGAAGACCTACTATGACACCTATGAATTATCTATTATAAGGGACGATAGTCTTATCATAGTAATGGTGCAAGTATCCTTAGACTTGAGGTGCTCAAGGATATCTTGGATGTTGATTCTGTACTTAGACTTCATTCCTTATTGCCTTCCAAAGGTCACTCATAGGTTGATGATCAGGTATAGTTTGAGGTGTTTGAAGGTAATTGAGTGGCTAATAAAGGATTCACCACTCCTAATAAATGGAGAGGATACCCATGGCCTCTTGTTGGGATCATAACTCAGGAATCTCTGGCCATAGTGGAAATTCCATGAAGAGTGTCTTCATGTGCATAATAGATGAGTAATGAGTCTAGGGACAAGATCTAATATCACTTGGGATAGATGTAGCGTAGCCAGTCTAGTGGGAGCTACACCTTGTCCATGCTCTTAACTATGGGGTATATTTTGGTGAAAGGACAAATTGCGCAGTATTTGTCTATGGAAGGGTTTATAGTCATACCATAGACTCTCCGATCAATTAGGGGTCATGATGTGTTGGTAGATACCGCTCATGACTTCCTTAGATTCAATAGTTGAATCAAGTGGCCAACATAACTAGGAACCTAATGCGTCGCACACATAGAAAGTGTGAAAATGATATAAATGGGTTTGGATAGTGATACAAATATGAGGGAATTAATCTATGGAATAAAAGTTTTTATAGTGACTCTCGAGAACAAATGGCAATAATTAAGAGAAAAACAAGGCTTGGAAAAGTTTGTTTAGGTACATGATACATGCATAAAGATGCATGCACCTTATCCTATCTCTAAGTAAGGGCCCTTTGGTCATTTCAAGGGCTAGGGATATCCTATATAAGTGTTATGATAGGGAAACCCTAACCCTAGCCATCTTTTGCACACTATCTCAAGAAGAGTTCTAGAGAAAGTTTTCTTGTTCTTATGAAGAAGAGTTCTAGAGAGAGAGAGCTTTAAGTGTCAAATTTCTTCTCTTTCTTCCCTTTTGATTTTGATCCTTACTAGCACTTAGATCCTTCTCATACCTGCTTCTTAGAGGTTTCTTTATGTCTCCTTCATGTGGATACTATTAGAGGATGTAAAACCCAGACTTGGTTCGTTGGGGTCAAGGTAAAATCCATCATTTGAAGGATTCGTTCCGATTTTCATCTTTGGAAGGTAAAAACTCGAGGTCCTTTGTTCAAACCAATTTTGATGCTATAAGGGGTCCATAGTTGGGATTTTTCTTGTATTTTTATGGTTATGCTTCTACTTGGCATGTCTTGCCATGGAAAAATCCCAACAAGCAGATGATAGAGCACACTTGTGTGTACTCCAACCTGCTTCTCGGTTGATTGTTTTAGATCTTGGTACCCATGGCTCAAAGCTTTCAAAAATGATGTTTTCAGCTTGAAAAATAAGCATCCAGTGTTTTTCTTCATGTAATCAGATCATGAGATGATCTATGATGATAATAGTGAGTGAAAAACGTCTTGTATGAGATTCAAATAAAAAAAACAAAAGGTTTTTTGGGGAGGAGCGTGTCGAAAGATCTAAATCCACTTTTCCTATAATCGACGTGAAACTTTTCAAACTATAGATGGGTACTTTCCAAATCCAATCTTTACAATATGTCAGTGAGAATTCTTCACACTAAGGCATGAGTGGGTCTCAAGATTTAGCATGAGATCCCTCACTCTATAGCTTGAGATCCCTCACGCTACAACGTGGGGTACCTCACGCTACAGCGTGGGGTACCTCATGCTACAACGTGACTATCCTTTGCTCTATGGCTTGGCATTATCCATGAGGATGCAATGACACGCCCTTTTCCTATTTTTCTTGTTTGTTCTTGCATTCTTTGCCCTAGTAAAATAAAGACTCTATGCATGCAAGCCGAGAGATTAAAGTGTGTTCAATCTTAAATTTCTCGAAATATGGACTTTAGATAAATTTTGAGAAAAACTTATATATATATATATATATCCTTGTTGAAATTACCCTCAAGAGATTTTGGACAAAATGTATCCCTCTATATATATATATCCTTATTGAAATTACCTCAAGAGATTTGGACAAAATGTGTCCCCTATCGACCTTAGATTCAAGTGTTGAATCAATTTTTGTTTTCAAAAGGTTTTGACCGCTTAAGATTCAAGAGTTGAACTTCACTTTAGTTCAAGTGTCAACACAAGGTTTAAGGTTCAAGTAAGAAACTCTGAATGTGCTATTTGAACCATTGAATACCATAATTACTTTCAATGTTTGCATTCGAGAATGCATGTTTTAGGATGTATGTTGCCATGATGGATGATTAAGGACAATGCTCAATGGTGATTGAGCATATTGCATTTGGTTATTAATTGTTTCAAAATAGGTCAGTGTCTCCACCTCTCTAATTTCTTGATGCATTTGTCTTCTCATCTGTTCCCTCAAAATGCAACTTGGAGGTTCTTCTTTGGAATGTGCAAATTAGATTACATAGGATTGGGGTTAGCAGTGAAGATAGAAAAAGGAGAAAGGAGCTAAGAAAGAAGACCTGAAATGTAAGCCTAATTTTGTGAACCCTCAACTGATCCATGGGCTATGAATTTGGTAAAAAAGGTATGTTTTCAGTTTTCAAAATTCATCCTCTGTGAGGAACGGTTTTGTTTTGAATTGCCACTTACTTTTTTTTTTTAAATGGGGAAAAATTAAGAACAAAAACCCCAAATGACTCTACGTTTGGAAAAAGCGGTCCACGAAACTAGATTTCTAGGTCCAGGGATCAGGTTACCCATCGGGAAGGTACCTCATACAAGGTAGCACCCCTCTAGGCCTGGAACATGGTCTCTAATAATGAATTTGGTATGTTAGAGTATGTGGGTCGAAGATCAGTTGGCCTTAGGCTAAACAGATGGTATGATTCACATAAACCTAGATGGCATCTCGCGCATTTAATCCTCTTCTCAACAAATTATAATCAAAGGCACATACTCAGGGTCCCTAGCCATGTGCCGCATGGGCTGTTAGTCACATATTTCGTGCATACAAAAATCCCTCAAAATCAAATGTCAAGAACAAGGGAACCATGAGAAATGATACATTGAACTTAAATTACTAAACGTTTCTAACCCTCTTCACCCACGTATCTATAAGTCTCATGAATCCAAAATGGACCCTTGATAATTTGAACCGAGCCCCATTTCAAACCCTAAACATAGCACTACACCGATTTAGAGCTGATGATTAAACCACAAAGGTTAGGCTCCAATTATGTCAAATCAGCTACCCATGAAACCTAATGAACTGCTGAAACTACAATTCTCTAACTGGTTTAAGTAGGATGAGAAAAATTCTCAAATTATTCTAAAAAATTTCTTAAAGAGCAAGGAATCCAAAAAAAAAAATGGTACATGATTCCGAGTCCAAATGAGTGAGAATCGACTAAAACAAGGCATAGTGTTCTAAAATGAGGCTACAACCATGCCACCCCATCCTATTAAAATGAAGGCCATGGAACCCATTATCCCACAAAAAAAGTGGCTACTCTAACCCAAAGAGCCAAACTGAAATTCAGCTACTTAAAGCCTCTTCCTACAACCACTTAAGTCCTTAGAACCCGCTGTTGAAATCGCACACTTATCCAAAACATAATACCAACGTACGCATGGGCCCAACAATGGATACATAAAGAAACACGGAGTTTATTTTCAGAATCAATGGAAAACTGCACTTACCTTCCGTAAACATAATGTCCTAGATGGTTAATCAAGAAGACATTTTCTATATGCTCAAAATAAACTTTGGAATTAGGGCTTAAGAATATATACTTAAAAGCCAAAAGGATTTCTTTGATCTTTACCTCGACTCTCTTTGTTCCTTCACCAATGTAGAAGGCTCATGAGAGTGTCACTGGGCTCCAATCCTCAAAGCTTTCAATCAAATAGAAACCTCCTTTTGTTCTCACTCTTATCTACCACCTCGACGTAGGGACCTTTCGCATGTCCCGAGACTTAAGTGGTAGGGACCTTCACTTTCAAGACCAGAAAAAATAAAAAATAAAAAGTCTTCTCCCATTCTGAAAAAAAAAGGTATTCCTCCTTCTTTCCTTCCTCCCCCCCCCCCCCCACTGCTTTTATATATATTTCCTTTCTTAAACATCTGAGCCCACTCCATTTTGGACACCTTCAGTCATGGGAACTCACCCTAATCAGCCTTGGACTTGCCTAGCTACATAAACATCCCTCTATTCATGAGGTCAGCAGCTGACCACGTTTACTCCTTTGCTTAACCACCAAGAATCCAAATTGACTCAAGGAGGGTTGCAAGAAACCCAAAAAAATGGCCTAAAACTATACACAAATTGTGCCTAGGACTAATCTAGAGTGAATAAGCTTGAAGCACAAAGGTTATGGGCTCCAATTATGCTAAAATTAGGCTACCCATGAAAAACTAAATGAACCGGCTGAGTCGGTTCCCAACCGATTGAGACGTTTGAGAAAAATTCTCAAATTTTGCCAGAAAAATCCTTAAAGAGTAAGGAATCCAAAAAAAAAGGCTACATGATTTGAGTTCATGAGAGATATGACTAAACAGCTCGGGTGCCCGAATTTGAAAGTGTTTCCATAATGAACTCCACCCAAACCAAAACCTTTATGGAGGCCTCATTTCTATTCTGTAACAAAGTATGACCCAAGGATTTGACCATGATGGCAATTGAAAATGGATCGAATGTACTCATTGAACCGAACCATAGGTGATCTCATGTGAGGTTCAAAACCAATAAAGTTAAACAAAAGTGGCCTTGAGCCCATGTCAATCAAAACTAGTGCAAGACACCGCTAGGCGCCAACGCAAAGAGTCACGGGAAAAATCGTGTATCTACAGATTTATTTTCATGGTTGTAATAATCATACACGCCCCGTTTGACATTGTCAATTCCATTTTGGCTCATGGAATTTATTTTAGAATGTCCACAATCATGCCATATAGTTAGAGTAGCTATCTTTATGTTTTCATGAGAGGAATGTATATGTATAAAGCATGCTAATGCCATGATGAGATTCTGAATTTAAAAGAAAACCCTCAATAATACATTAAGGCACGTTCTCTCCATTATGATGTGAACCAGAGTTCTTCTAGAGTTGTGGTTATGCTGAGCAAACCTAAGCCCTATTCCATAAGGATATGTTCTGTCCATGAAAATGAGTTTTACTCGATTAGTGGGCTTGGCCCTTTAACCATACCAATTTCAAATTGTTGGGTAAATCTAAGGCTAATGTTGTATAGAGATGTAGTTGGGCAAGTGCATGAGATAAAGAATAAAATCAAGAGTCGACAACCTCACTATTAAAAGTACATCAACAATTTATAAAGCACCGATTTGATAACTTTATACAAATGTAATTGGTATGGATTAGATACCCACCTTTTGATCCAAGGTGGCTTCATTGCAAAACTCCATGGTCATTCTCGTGATATCGAATATCAAACCCATTAAGATAACTTCACATAGGTTCTCTTGCTAACAATAGTGAGTGGCCAATAATTGTAATAAAATAGTAGGAGTCATAATAATCATTAAGTTGTAATAATCATGCAATTTTAAAGTACAATCTAACATGATCTCTTTTACATCTAAGTTGTTAGAATCTCACCATGTCAACAATCGTGAACTTGCGATCAATATTGGATGCCAATAAATTCAACTGGTGCGAAATTCATGAATGGCTAATGAACTTGAGAGAATTTTTCCTCAGAGAGAATAGTTTATGTCCTCGATGGCCCACCCTAGTATCCCTGTTGTTGATGCATTCAAGAAGATTAAGGCATATTAGAAGCTAACTTAGATGATAATAAATGTGTTTACCACATGTATCATGCTCGCATATTTGCCACTAGAGCTTCAAAAACAACATGAGGCTTTGACTGCACATGCCATAGTCCCCTATCTAAAGGACATGTTTCATGACCAGGAGAGATTCAAAAGGTTCAAGGTCTCTAAACTACTTTTTTCGCCTAAGATGCAATAGACATCCTCGTGACAAGATGCACTAAAGATGAAACGGATACATTGCGCGAGGTCGATCAACTCCGGGTTTTGGTATGGATTATGAATTCGAGTATAGATCTGATTGCGTCGCTTACTCCGATAATGGCATAGTTTGTGCTCAACTATAGAATGAACGATCAAGAGACCACCATACCCCAACCTAATCACCTCTCTTTAAAATAGCTTTGAACCCAATTCAAGAAGGAAGGTAAGGTTAAAATTTCAGGGATTCTCCCCGGGTTCTAAGAACAAGAAGCAAGAGTAAATCCACCAAAGCACAAGAAGGTAAAATGCAAGAAGAAGGCAAAGTAGAAGTGATGCCATATTGAATAGAAATCGCAAGATCTATTCGAGTCTATGAAGAAGAAGACATTTGATGCTACATCCTTCTGTGTATTTTTTTTCTATCGAGATCAACAATGTTTCTCAAAATAACTACTGGGTATTAGATACCGATTGTGGCTCACACCTATGCATTAAAATGCAGGGCCTAAGGAACAATAGGAAACTAAACAAAGGGGAGTTAAACTTACGCATGGGGGATGGGGCAAGCGTTGCTGCATTAGCCACAGGGACTTATGTTTTGAACCTCCTTAGTGGACTTCTTTTAAATTTGGATGTTTGTTATTATGTGCCCGTCAATTAAAAATGTTATTTATGTTTCTTATTTGAACAAGAAAGGCTTACTTAACTTTTAGTAACAATATTGTTCTATTATACAATGATGTTCTTTAATTCTATGTACATTATACAATGGAATTACATATTATATATGTCCAATCCAATTTAACTGTCTATGAAAATAAGTGGTACAAGAAAGATAATATGAAATCATCTATATATGGCATTATCGCTTTAATATATATATGAGGAGGTGCATGACCAAGTTACAAAAAGAAGGTAGCTTGGGGTCATTTGATTATGAATCATATGACACATGCGAATCTTGTTTATTAGGCAAGATGACGAAGTTGCCCTTTAAAGGAAATGGTGAACGTGCCTATGGACCATTAGACCTTATACATTCCGATGTTTATGTCCAATGTCCACATGCTAGAGGTGTAGTTTCATCTACTTCATTACCTTTTATTGATGATCATTCACTTGCCTGGTACTTGTATCTATGAGATACAAATCAGTTTCTTAAAGTTCAAGGAATTCAGAAATGAAGTGGTAAAACAACTTAGGAGAAGAATTAAAACACTTAGATTAGATCAAGGTGGTGAATACTTAAGCCAAGAGTTTTTGGATTATCTTGGGGATAATGGGATTTTATCCCAATGGACTCCACCTTATACCCCCATAACACAATGGTTTGACTAAGAGGAGAAATTGAACCTTGTTAGAGATGGTGAGGTTTATGATGGGCAAAGCGAATCCACCCAAATCCTTCTATGGTTATGCACTTGAGACTGTTGTTTACATCTTAAATAGAGTTATATCCAAGTCAGTTGAAGTAACTCTATATGAGATATGGACTAACAAGAAGTCTTATCTTTCTCATATGAAAGTATGAGGTTGTCCTGCTTATGTGCTTTGATTGTGTTTACAAGGTTAGAAGTTAACCGATAAGGTTCTGTTTGTAGGATATCCTAAGGAAACAAATGGATATAAGTTCTATAATTCTTTGGAACAAAAGGTGTTTGTTTCAAATCATGTTGTGCTCATTGAGAAAGAGTTTCTTCTAGAAGATAGTGGGAGCAAAGTTGAACTTAGAGAAGTTCAAGATGCTCAAACATATGCAGATCACTTGACTAGACCTAAGGCTTTTATTAATAGTGATGAAGAAACAATTGATCCTTTTCAAGCACAAGCGCTTCATAGGAAAAAGTAGGACACATACTGTTCCAGAGAGATATGAATTTCTCATCAGTGAATAGAAGGACGTATTGCTTATAGAAGATAATGAGGCTACTACCTATGAAGAATCTCTGAATAGTTTAGAGTCTAACAAATGGCTCATAGCCATGAAATCAAAAAATGACTCTATGTATACAAACCAAGTATGGACTTTGATTGATCTACCCGAAAGGATAAAACCCATACGATGCAAGTGGATTTTCAAAAAGAAGACGAGCGTGTAAGGTAATGTGATTACCTATAAAGCTAGGCTTGTATTAAGGGTTATCACAAAGACAAGGAGTTGATATGACGAGACTTTTAGTCCAACAGTTTGGTGCTGCAAATCCATAAGAATACTCCTTGCCATTACTGCTCATTACGATTATGAGACATGGAAAATGGATGTGAAGATGGCTTTTCTTAATGGAAACCTAACTGAGGAATTGTACATGACATAACTTGAAGGATTTATATCTGAAAATGGTAGTAAAGTATGCAAACTTCAAAGATCCATTTGTGGATTTAAGCAAGCATTTAGGATTTGGCATATCCGATTTGATGAGACTATCAAAGAGTTTGGTTTCTCATAAAATTCAAATGGGCCTTGTGTGTATAAGAAGATAATTGGGAATGCAGTTGTGTTCCTAGTGTTATATGTGGATGACATACTACTGATAGCAAACAACGTCTCACATTAAATTTGTTAGAATTTAGTTATCCAAGAATTTTCTCCATGAAAGACCTTGGAGAAGTGACCTATATATCGGGATTAAGACATACAGAGATAGATCTAAATGGTTGCTTGGTCTTTCACATTCTGGGCATACACAGAAAAAAGATGCTAAAGAGCAATAACATGGAGGTCTAAGAGGGAGTGATACGTTCCCATGTCTAGTGGGACCATCATCTCAAAGTCCATGTGTCCAAAGACACAAGATTAGAGGACACACATGAGTATGACCCCATATGCTTTGACTATAAGATGAATCATGTACGCTAAGTTATGTACTAGACCCGACGTATCATATGCTTTGAGTGTCATAAGAAAATACCTCAAAGGTGGTTCCTAAATGAATATCAGGAAGGCTAAGAATATCCTATAATTTGAGAAGGACTAAGAATGTATTCTTGATTTATGGAGATGGTGATCTTATTTTAAGCGAGTATACATATGCCAGCTTGCAATCCGATAAAGATGATTTCAAATCTCAATCAGGTTATGTGTTCACATTGAATGGTAGCGCAATCAGTTGGAAAAGTCTAAACAAGAAACGACTATGGATTCCATAGCTGAATTAGAGTACATTACAACTTCTAAAGTAGCTAAGGAAGTAGTTTGGATAATGAAGTTCATTACAGAACTAGGAGTGATACCTAGTTATCATAGATCCGATACCTTTGTATTATGACAACAATGAAGCTTACTGCAAGAAATATGATAAATAGCGACATAATTATTTTGTTGCAAAAAGTTTAAATTTGTTATAAAAACTTTAGCAACGAAAATATTTTGGTTTTAGGGACGTTGCCTTATCCTCGTCGCGAAAAGTTTTTTTCAACAGAAAAAAGTGTTTTGCATCTAATAATTTACAAAGACAATTTTTTGGTTGTCTCCAATAATATTTTTTGACAAAATGTTGCCTTGTTGGATATATAAAATTTTGCTGCTAAAAATTCTCAATGATGAGAGAAATTGTTGCTAAATTCTAGAGATATAAAGTAAATAAAAGTTTCTAATTTTGTTACTAAAATGAATCTAAAAAATTAGATTCCTAATTAGAAATTAAGTTATTATTTTAACTAAATGAATAAATGATACTAGATGTAAGATATATATATACACATAATATTTTTTTATAATAAATAATTAAACTTTGTGATATCTTTATTTAAAAGTTATAAGTAAATAAACAAAACATGTCATAACATAGTTTTAATATCAAAAACAAAATGGAATGAATTTTTACTAGTGATTCTTTAATTCATACATACAAATAAAATACCCAATTCAAAAATTTTAAATACAACTTTAATTGTAAATACAATGCCATGTATTTAAAAGTGTGGTCTCAATCACCCCCAAAATACCCTATACTTTATAATAATTATATTATATATATTCCGGTATAAATTGAGCAAATCCTGCCTTGGCCGAAAACTGATAAATTGTTAAATTGTGAAAAGAAATGAATATGGAGCATATACTAATATTAAGTATGATAAAACAGAGAAATTGATTGAACCCGAAAATAAACCTAAATGAAAAGAGCAATTTGGAATTGTAAATGAGAACATATGGTTAATTGAGAAATGCTCGTGTTTAAGTGCAAATGTGGAAGGATATATGTGCCAAGTAAGGTAAATTGAGGCAACTTAAACTAAAATGGGTTTTGATGTGCCAAACATGGCCTTATAATGGATAAGTGGTATTGAATCACATTTGATCTAGAAACCTCCCACTTGTGCAAAACGTTTTTTTAGAGTATGGGAGAGGAGAAAAGCTAGGTTTGGAAATAGTTGGAGATTGGTGTCGTTTGTGAAGATCTGCAAGAAGGAAGAAGAAAAAAAGCAATAGGGCTTCAAGTGCAAAGGGATTCATGTAAGAACTAAACCCTGTAGATTTCTTAAATGGTAATTGTTAGAAAATTTTAATCCATCCATGGGTTTTGCTCATGGTTGGTTTAGGATGATATTAGAACGTTATTGTAAGTGATTCCCATGTCTTGTTTTGATATTTTGAGGGTTTTTGGAGAAAAATCACAAAAATAGCAAAGCCGGAACAAGACAAAGGTCCCATGCCACAACGAGGATCCCGCCACCGGCTCTGTCCATATTTTGTGGTTCTTTTCCAGGCGCAGCCATAAAACCGCCAAAGAGGCACCTCAGGCGATATGGCATGGTCTTGCTACGCCAGTACGCGGAAAGGTTGCCGTGGCAGACACTACCCATTATTAAATTTAATTTTAATTTAAAAGTCTCAGATTCAGACACTAATAGTTTAAGGACCCTAATAAATGATTAATGGGGGTTCAATTAAGAACGGAAACTGGCGAAAATAAATTACACCGCTCATTTCGCGATATTTGTTGGCGGATTAGCGCGGCTTCATCAAACGTGATGCGTGATTTTGCCGTGGGCCGTGATGATCACTCAACTCGACCGAGATTGACAAGAAGGGCAAAAAGAAAGAGATAGATTGTTTTGTTTTACCTTCTCCTATTCTCGCTTTCAAGATTTTAAAATGTTTGTTCTTAAATGTATAAGAAAAGCATATTGATTGTTTTAATTAATTTTTTTGGGAGGCAATTGATCAGGAAATATTTCATGAAAATCGATAATTACTCGAAATGAATTGTTTATATGTGTACATATTGTAATATATTTTGACATAGTTAGATTTGAACGCTCTTAATAGAATGTTAACCTGCTTATCTGCATTACATGGGGATTATATACCACAAGAAGGGTCAACTTAGGGGCAAGATCGCGAACAAACGTATTGATGTGTCACTCTTAACCGTAGCTCAAATGGGATGATTTTATGTTTATGAATTGATTTTTAATAATTCAATCACAATCAATGGACCGAATCGTGTTATAAAACAAATGTTTTTATACTCAGCCCAGAGCTCAATGATCAGGTTTGATTTCAAGAAGTATCCCAGATAATTAAAACATAGGTCAAACAGTAAGTGCGTAACCGAATTGATTTGAGATTTGCTGACATATTGAAATTGAAAAGCATGATTGCAAATTGAAATGAAAAGAGTATTAGAAACATGATTTGTTATAAAATGATTTATTGCATGAGTGGGAGTATTTGGGATGATCAATGAACCATAAATAATTGTATATGAAGCAAGTATATGTATTGTATTGACATTGATCATCCAAAAGATTTGAAAGTTTGTTTATAAACTTCATGATTTGACTCAAATCCAAATGTAAGAATGAAATTAGAGTAGAACTCAATTGCACGGAAAATGCTTAGTGTATTGTTTTATCAATGCGCGGTACCGATGTGAATGCAGTGACTTCAAAGGCAAGATCGAGGAGCGAGTCACAAAGAAAGAATTAAGTATATGCTTTGATATTTTATCTACTCATCTTTTTGAACATTGATGTTTTGTAAAACAATTTGAACTCGAACATCTATTTTGTAAATCATTTTGAAAAAGCATGGACTCGCTTCATTGCAAATTATTTGTTAAATGTAAATGTTTATGGCTTCCACCAATTGCATTGAATTTGTAAAATGTTTACGTGGCTTGCCCTAAATTGAAATCGCCTGAAGATTTGAAAACGAAACGTTTAGATTAATGAAATGCATTTGATAAATGGATTGATTAATGGCTTTGGCCGAGTCTTGCTCGTTCGATCCTCCAACCGATCAGACTGGGTTCTGGGTCGCTACGCCCACCCTTCACCATCTTCTTCCTTTCGCTATATTTCGGATATCTAGCAAAAAAGACATAAATTAATAAAATGTAGGGCAACAAGTATTAAACTATAAATATAAGATACTTTCAATTACACATTACATCAAACATAGTCAGAGTCAAAGAGTAATACATCACAAGGAATTACAATGTTTGATAAGATGATCTCTACTATTACGAGTGTAGATGCTTGATATCTCATTAATTATTTGTGTAGAGAATAATGTTTAAAATAAGTTTGTCATGTTTTAAATTTATTCATATTCTATTTTAAAATTCATAATAGAGGAAACTCTCTTCTTTAAATCTTTTGTTCTTATTGTATTAGTTTATATTAGATCAAATCCGATTGTTTCTTATTTTCTATGATTTAATTTATCGGTTGTTAGTGTTTTCACTATAAGTGTACTAGTTGTACATTCCAATAAAATCAACTAAGTTATTCCATGTATTTTTTGCTTAAGCAATATTTTTGAATTGAATATTAAACATTATTGAAATTTTTCTATTTATAAATGATGCAAAATATTTAAGTAGAAGATTTTATTTTAATACGATGTAAAATGTGTATGTGTTAGGAAATTAAATAACAAACATATTCAAATGCAAAGAAAATTATGAATATATGATATGATCATTTGATCAAATTTATAAATTGAAAATTTTTCTTATTTGAATTTAACTTGTCTAATAAAGATTGACTTAATGAACTCAAGAAATCCTCACATTTGAAGTTGATAAAATTAGTTGTATTTATATATTTAAAAAAAAATCAGTTATCATCATCTACCGATGTTTACTATCTCATAGAAAGGCAAGATCAGATAATCCTTCAACCTAAATGTAGTGCAAGATTTTAAATTGAACTGGTTTGATAAGTTACAAATTGGAATACTTAGGTTGATAATAAGACAAGAGGTATCACATCCCAATAAGTTCATTTTTAGGTTCAATATGAGCACCATTAACCACATGTAAAAGGGTTAGGTTCATAAACTACAAGGTCAATATCTCGTGTCGGGTAGGCGCCTCTGCTAATAATGACATCCAAATAGAGGGAACTCTTCTACAACAAACAATATTGAAGCAGCATATTCCCTTCAAAATAATCAAAATTCTCTCCACTTATAATCTCAATGTAATATGCATTAAACAAGATACAACCAAAAAATAAATATTAAGTTTGTAGTGGAACCAATAGTAAAATGCATAATATCCACATGCGTTGCAAAAGCTAGTAAAAGCATTTTCCCACATTCTATATTAGAGTTAAAAAAAACCTTTCTATGGAAAAATATAATGATTGTAAAAGTGTTAGTTCCTACTTAAGGATATGTCTCAAAAAGAAAAGTAATGCAATACTAAATTGAATTTAAAATAAATTGAAACTATTGCATGGCACAACATAAAAACAAATAATGCAAGATGACCTATATAGCATCAGCAATGACAAAACACGAGGGCTTAGGAGGAGTTTTTATCAACAATCAATAGAAGTCTATTTAAAAGGTTTCCATAGTTAATTACTAAGCATGTTTGAACCTACAATAATCAAGAGTATAAAACTCACATAAAGGGTCCTATTGTCACAATTGTAAGGAGCTACAAAATGATAAAGCCATTAGTTTTATGAATATAATATGGTTTCAAAAAGCACGATTATAGGATCAAGACAAATCCATAAAAGGAACAAAAATTTGTATGAAAAACTCAAATCTTGCTTCTAAAGATGCGATCAAACATTATCAAAAGACAAAGAAAAAAAATGAGCCTCCCTACAAGTAAATAAAACAAGGACTCTTACATAAAACATCAAAATATAAAGGAAGAGGTGAAATCTTAACAATTCAATCATCAACAAAAAGTAAAGCTGATTACTATAGACGTAAAACACTCCCGGCTATCATGTTCGCTCCTAAGAAAACTAATGAAAGGAGAAGGAAAATAATTATGGGATCATTCATTTTTCTTTTGTTTATGAGGAACCAAAACATAAACAAATGGTAGCATGTGTGTCCCCAACTGACCAAACTTCAGGACCTTGTAGGTTGTTCCATTTTGGGGCTTAACCAAACAAAAACAAAGTTGCTTAGCAGCCTTAGAGAATATATATCACTTCAACCATCATATTAAAATTTTTGAACTTGTGTTACTCGGTATGTCACAATCTAAAAATTAGCTTATGGCACAAAACATACGTGTCCCAGAATGTTGGTTAATTTTCTTTCCTTCTTATTTCCTCCCTTATTAGTCGATGACAAATTGGATGGAACTTTGACAAACATCCAAAATGCCATGACTAACAAAAGAAAGTGAAATGTATATTTTGGGGTCTTAGAAGATACCAAGCTTATTCAAAGGGGTAATCAAAATACTATTACCAATTTATGGTAACATGTTCCAAAGACTCGATTATATTGATACAGGATGGCTACATATTGGAATAGTAAAAGAGTTGGCCTTCTTTTCTTGGTTGAAACAACACAATTTTATTCAGTTTCCACCTCTAATCACTTAATCAAATGTCAACTCTATCTTCATCATAAAGTTGCAAAATGACAAGACTCTTTTAAGAATGTCAAGCTCATGACTACCATTTACTACTAATATAAGGTCCAATGGGTCTTTGGAAGTAAATGTAAGCAGTAGAGACTACTTGAATATGAACACCCACAATTTAAGGTCCTTATTTCTTCGTTTTTCCTCCATTTTCTCAACAACCAAACAAATTTGTCAAAAAAAGGAAAAGTAACCAAACCAAAGTAGAGAAAACCCATTTTAGAAACCAACAGTTCCTCGTTTCTTTCATTATCTTTCTTTCGCTTCTGAACAACCAAACAGAAAAGCATGCAATTTTGAAAACCAAAAGGATAAATAATTATGGAAAACAATCAGCCCATCTGAGAACTAACAAAATCTACTTCAATTCTTTCACACCCCATTCCTCCCTATTCTTAGCTACTACGTAAAATTTAAGCCATGGAAAAGCAATAAAAAACTTGCTTGAAACAAACAAAATTTCACTTCCCATTTTTCCCCAACTTTCTCAAAGAACCAAACAGTAAGAGCTTCACTTAAACCTTAAACTTAAAAAGGCAAAAACAAAGAAACCAGTTTGAAAAAATAGAACAAGCTGAAGCTTATATACGTCTCTACACTCAAAATCCACAACATTCTTCCATATGAAGCCTCAACACCCATATATCCCTTTGGTTTCTACAACATTAAATTTCTCATCGATCTACACCGACTCCAACAAAGCTCTGGGGTTCGCCAAATCCAAATCCACCCTGCTTGCCTTAGGGTTAGGGTTTTGGCTTCTTGTTGCAATTGTAGAGTCGTGGAGGCTTGTCGTTTCACGGCTATGGAGTTCGAGAGGTAGGACTTGTCTAGCTTTGAAGCCGTGGTGAGTCGTCTTCTAAAGCTTTTAAGGCCAAGGCTTTAGCTCTAATTCAAATTCCTAGTGAAGATGATAATCATGACTGTCACGTTGTTAGGATTTTAGCTCATATTTCATTTTCTCTTCTCGCTTCTTCTAGTAAAACTTCATATATGCTAAGAAATAGAAGAAGGAAAAAGAGAATCTAGAGATAGGAAAAACTACTTCAGAAAGAGAGGGGGGAGAGAAAAGAGAGAGGGAGGTAGCAAAGACAAGGGAAATGGAGGCACAAAATTGTATATATGTTGGGAGAGAGAGGAAAGGTTAGGGTTACAGTGACTCGTTTTTGTGTGTTATTTCAATTTCTTGTGATATTTTCATGGCATATTCACTTTGATTATGCGTTGAGTCAAATTTTATTTTTTTATTTTTTTGTGAGGAGGAGGGAAATGGAGGCACAAAATTGTATTTTTGTGCGTTGAATAAAATTTATTTTTTCACACAAATAATATGTAATCTATAATATATATATATATATATATATATATATATATATATATATATATATATATATATATATATATATATATATATATATATATATATATATATATTATTTATTTTCAAATTTAAGAATAAATTATTTAAATGGAGGTTGAATAACTTATATACAGGTGTTTTCAAAATGAAAATTAATTTATATCTTTTAATAATAATTTATTCAATTTCTTTGTCTATATATTTTGCTACAAAATTTACATTTTCATCTTTAAAACTATTTCATTGAACAAATATTGAGACAATTTTAAAATTTTGTTGCTAGTAGATATATTTTGTGACAAATTGATTTCTCCATGTTAAAAATTTGTTGCTAAATCTCATTTTTCTTATAGATGTTATTATGTAAGCAAAGAAACTAAGGTCTCATCAAAGATCCAAAAATGTACTCAAGAGATACCACTTGATTATAGAAATCATTAGTAGACATGAAGAAATCTTAGAGAAAGTGGCTACTGATCAAAATATAATTGATCCTTTAACTAAGAGCCACTTCCCTAGACAAACTATGACTCTTATGTTCTCCCTATGGTATGAGATATAAAGGTGATTGACTTCAGTGTAAGTGGGAGATTGTTAGAGAAATGCTCTAAAGGCAATTACCTTTATCACTTATCGTACGTCTTATGTTACTATTAAAGACATCTTTATTATATTGATGTTCATTTATTAAGGGAATTGATAGCGTTCTTAAATCAAATAATGAAGTCAATGACAACAGAAGCATGAAGGAAATCATGAAGATACCATGATAGTAAGATTCCTATCATGCTAGTAAGATTCCTATCATGTGCAATTATGTTAATATCTAAATTATCCTTAGTCACAGGATCAACGAGACGAGACATTGTTGATCTGGATAGACTAGCACATGTCATACTCCTTGATTTTACCAAGTGGTGGATCTTATGAATTGTGATCATGGGATTTGGATTAGAGTCGAGATGTGGATGCTTGCTAAGAGTAGCTATACATCTGAGGGTCATATGAGACAAATCATATGGATTATCTATCATATGTAAATGATAGTCTCATCATAGCAATGGTGTAAGTATCCTTAGACTTGAGGTGCTCAAGGATATCTTGGATGTTGATTCTATGCTTAGACTTTATTCCTTGTTGCCTTCTAGAGGTCGCTCATAGGGTGATGATCGGGTACAATTTGAGGTGTTCGAAAGTAATTGAGTAGCCAACATAGGATTCGCCACTCCTAATAAAGGGAGAGGATACCCATGGCCTATTTTCATGATCATTACTCAAGAATCTCTAGCCATAGTGGAAATACCATGAAGAGTGTCTTCAAGTGCATAATTGATGAGTAATGGGTCTAGGGACAAGATCTAATATCACTTAGCTGATGTGGCGAGCGCCTAGTGGAAGTATACCTTGTCCATGTTCTGAACCGAGCGGGTATAGGATTGGTGAAATGACAAATCGCTGGGTACTGTCTATGGAAGGGTTTGTAGTCAAAACCACTAACCTCCAAATTAATTGGGGTCATGGATGTGTTGCCAGATACCGCTCATGACTTGCTCGATTCAATAGTCGAATCAAGTGGGCCAACATAATCTATGGAACTCAATGGGTCACATATAGAAGGGTTTGAAGTTGATATAACACGGGTTTGATAGTGATCCAAATATGAGAGGAATTAATCTATGGAATTAAAATTACAAGATTAGGATTCTGGAAACAAGGCATACTAAGAGGTACAAGGCTTGGAAAAGCCTATTAGGGTAGATGATACATGCATAAAGATGCATGCTCCTTATCCTATCTCTAAGTAAGGGCCCTTTGGTCATTTCAAGGGCTAGGGATCTCCTATATAAGTGTTATGATAAGGAAACCCTAACCCTAGCTATCTTTTCTATACTCTCTTAAGAAGAGTTTTAGAGAGAGTTTTCTTTTCTGCAAAGAACAGCCCCAGAGTGAGAGCTTTGAGTATCAAATCTTGTCTCCTTCTTTCCTAGTCTAACTTGATCCTTGCTAGCACTTGATCCTTCCTTACACTGCTTCCTTAGAGGTTTTCGACACCGCCTTCATGTGGATAACAAGTAGAGACTAAATTCTAAGAGTCAGGGTTTGTTTCGGATGTTGCAAATCCATCATTTGAACGATTAATTCCGATTTTCATCTTTGGAAGGTAAGAACTTGAGGTCCTTATTTGTTCAAACCGATTTTGATGCTAGAAGGGATCCTTTGATGGGATTTTCCTTGTATTTTTGTGTTTTTGCTGCTTCTTGGCATGTGTTGCCATGGAGAAATCCCAACATATATAATAATCAAAGATAAAGAAAATGTAGTGGCCGATCACCTATCCCGATTAGCATTTGTTTATATACCAGCCAGTCACTCTATTGAGGAAAAATTTAAAGAAGAATCTCTAATGAGCATAGAGAAAGCCCCTTGGTATGCCCACATAAAAAATTATTGGACCACCAGAAAATTACCCATCAATTAGACTAAATAGGATGAGAAGCATTTTATGTCAAAAATTCATACCTATTATTGGGAAGAACCATCATTATATAAGTATTGCACTGATAAGATTTTTAGAAGATGTGTTCCGAATGAGGACCAAGGGCGATTACTTCAGCATTGTCATTGAAATGGCTTAGGAGGACATTTCACAACCCAAAAGACAACCCTTAAAGTATTACATTCAGGATTTTATTGGCTAACTTTGTCTGTTGACTAAAATATTTTTAGGGAGATGATCAATGCCAAAGTTTGGAAAACATCTTAAACAGATGCCACTCAATTCAAGACAGGGAATTTTTTATGTATAAGGAACTTATTTTATGGGAATGTTTCATCCATCCTCGAAGATTCTTACATTTTAGTGGATTATGTATCCAAATGGGTAAAATTGTAGCTTGTAAACAAACAATTATAAGGTAGTGCTGAAATTCCTTAAAGACAACATATTTTCTAGATTTGGGATGCCTAAAGCCATTTTATGATGGAGGGCTCGTATTTTATAATAGACCATTCGAAAACTCCCTTGCAAAGTATGGGGTGCAGCATAAGCAGCCACACACCTTTATCACCTCAAACATGTTGTCAAGCCGCTGAAGTAACAGAGAAATCAAAACAATTCTAAAGAAAGTAATAAATACTAATCGTCGGGATTGGTCTTTACATTTCACTACTACAAAAATTTAAGTTTATGACATGTCATCCATGCATGCCTAAAATGTCATTGTTAATGTATGATTAGACATATTATGGATGTTTGATTATATAAGTTATTATGATATATTTTAAAATTTTTATGACGCTTATTAGAAGTGTCATTGATAAACATGTGGCTCTCATTTGAAGACCTTTGACTGTTTTTTTTTAATGTTTGGAGCGCCATCATCTACTATACTTCATTTGGGTCTTATTTTTTTAATTTAAAAAATTATCTCAAACCCTACCTTCCCATCGTTAGAACTCGATAAAACCAGAGAAGAAGTAGGAAAGAGTAACGAAATTTTTTTTGAGAGAGAACAGAGGATCTGTTATGGGATGTGATTTTAGGCAAAAGAATGCCCATTGGAGAGATGAAGGAGGATAGGGTAAGATCCATCTCCAAGTTTGAAGCTTCAGGAGAGTGTGGGTAGGTTGTGTTGTATGCAATAGACAAGGCTGTTCTTGAAGTTATTTAGGGTGGGGAATCTGATGCTGTTGATCGATAGTGGCCTGGTCTCTGGTGGTCTGGGGTGATAATCATCTGAATGGGAAAGTTGTGGAAACATTTGGATGGAGGGAATGTCAAGTGTCATGAGAAGGCGACCATTGAATAAAATCTGTCAGCAAGGGGCATGAATGATACTTTGAACCTCGTTTCATTCTTTTTTGGGTGTTTGAGAGAGGGAATTGGCTCTGCTACTGTTACCCCTTAGCCTTTTCTTCTGTATTTTTCTTTTCTTTTTGCTTCTCCTCTTTGGATTATTGTATATTCATTTGGTGTTATAGAAGAAGAGAAGAGAGCATGGAAAAACCCTGGAGAGAAAAAAGCTTGATGTTAATCTTTTTCTTTCCCTTGGAGGTTGTTTTCTGTTTCATTTGGGTTTCTTGGGGATGTTAATATATTTCAATATGGTGCAAGTTTCACCTTGGGGTTATTGCTTGATGAGTTGAGGTTTCCGGCATCTAAGTGTTTTTATTTTTGCAATTATAGGTTTGTTGAAGTCTTAAGATATGTGACCTTTCTGGGTTTTAGTTTAACTTCTGTTTTCTCCTCTGATTTGTATTAAACTTGTTTTAGAAAAGCAAATATGCAAAACAACAGGAGCACGCACACATTTTAAGGAGCAAGCTTGTGATTAGATGAAATCTAGTAATTTTAGGTGATCTTCAGTTTTCAACTTATCTAATTGCTTACAGTTTTATGCATTTGGTTTGGGTTTGCTCACAAAAATTCCGTGAAGTTATTAAAAAAGCTAGGATTGACACTGAGAATTTGGAGTTTCTGCCAAGGGAGAAATAAACAAAAGGGGAAACTTTGTAAAAAGGAAATTGAAATGCAAATGATGGAAAAAAAGATCAAATCGAAAGAGGGTTGATGAAGTATTACTTGTTTGTACTGATTTTTACCTGCTATTTTTTCTTCTTAGTTAATGATCTAATTTCTATTCTTTAACTGCTGGATGGGTCCAAACATAATGACGTGAAATATTATGAGTGCATGAAGCATTATTTATCAAATGCATGCAAACTTAAATTTATGAGTTATCTTTTTAATTAACTCTGTTTGTTAGATTGATGGTTATTATTTCATATCCATGTCCTGAATGTCTTCTTATCATTAAGGCGCCTTAATGGTCATTCCATGTGTAGTGACCTATAGGAAGCAGATAAGGCAGATCAAACACTCACTGATCATTTACATATCAATTTTTACCAGGGGCTTGAGATTCTATGAGTTGGTCTACGTCCATTTTGGACTTTATTGATGGCTGAGCATTTAATGGATGCATTGTTTCTGCGTGCCCTCCAATTGGTATGTTCTTAAGTTGTTCATTTGTGGGTTACTTTCGTGTACTCTTTTATTAGGTGATAGGCTGTCACAACTTGATATATATCTATAAAAAAATAAATAAATCAATAAAAGAAAAAATAAATATTTTTTCATAAAAAATTAGCCTACAATGTCTCATGTAAGGAAGAAAAAAAGTTCATAATGAGCTCTTGTGATTTTCTTGCATTGACTGAATATACAACCAGAATTTCCTTATTATTAAATATTTATTCGTGTTTATGCTAAAGGCTTCATTCAATTTCATTGGTAGATACAATTATTAGAACCAAGATTTTGCTTGCAGTACTGAATGATAATCATAACCATTTTAACAAGAAAAGAGATCCAGATAATGATAAAGAGACTCATAATTTTTTTATGAAGAATGGAAAATAAAAAGTGTCATTTTTTTGGCTGGATGAGTAGTGGAATTTTTTAAAGAAAGAGGGATGGCTAGAATTTCTAACGACAAGATGAACGAATTAGAATTTCTAGTAGTAAGAATGAGCAAGCAATTTTTCTCCAATAAGCATACTGGTTTGCTTTTGATGTTGTATACTATTTGTTTATTTGCAGCCCCTTCCTCCTCCCTCCCTTCCTCCTCCTCCTCCTCTCTCCTCCTCCCCTCCCTCCTCCTCTCCTCCTCCCTCCTCCTCCCTCCTCCTCCTCCTCCCATTTGTTTTATATTCTTGTCTTCTTTGTCTCAATATAATAGAAATGCTCTTGGTTCAAGCCTCTGTCAACAAATCTAGAGTATCTAAAAAACAAAGTATGATTCTCTTTCCATCTTTTCTGATATTTTCCTCACATTAACTTAAGTGAAAGCTCTAAACAGGGACAAAATAGTGTTGGTATTTTTGGGATGTTATTTGTCTTAGGATTTATCTTCAAAACCTTGAAATTTCCCATACTAATGTGCCAAGGCTTCTACATAGCTAAGGACCTAAAGGTGAGCTTTTAATCGGATCCTGCCTGTCTAGTTTCTAAATGAATATTTAGGTCTCTATTTTGGTTGCAGACTATCCACATTAAGTTTTTAACCTACAATCATTAAAGAACTTCCTATGTATTATATAGGTAGCATGTTTGAAGTGACATGTTAATTATGATTAGAGTGCCTAAAACATTCCCGCACCCTGTTCATCACATCCTGCGTGTTGAACCCTTGATTTTTTTTTTTTTGCTTACCACACAACATAAGGTTTCTAGGCGACTTTGCCAAGAATTGAATCACACTCAATAAAATAATTTTTTGTGTTAAATATCCTTTTCTGTGTTCAATTATATAAGTGAACAAATGGACCCCAAGGATTTACTTAACTCTTGGAAAGGCCGAAAACCATAGCTAGAGCTTCTGGCCATTTACAAACACACAATTTTAGTATTTATTTGTTTATTTTATATGTATTCGAATTTTGTTAGTTGACTATGATATGGAAAATCAGAATTTTATTTATTTTTTATGTACAAAATTTTCACTATAACCTAATTAAGAGACTTGAAAAAGTAAAGTAAAAATTCTGAGGAGAACAGAAAATGTTTCATTTGTCTATTAATTTTTGTTAGTGTGGCCCATACAGGTAGGGGTTTTTTTTCTTTCTCAAAGGAGGGGCTTTCAATATCCTCATAAGGTGGTGCTAAATGTTTAAATCTTTAACAGGATGCCATGTATAATATTGTAGATAATTCAAGTTACTGATGAAGCACTTGCCACATAAATTGAAGCATCCTCCTGAGCAAAAAGATCAACAACTCAACATTTCATATATGTTTCTTGTTTCAATTTCTAATTTTTATTTGCTTTATTTATATTGCCACTAATTTCATTCAAGCACTCTATAGTGTCACAGTTTCAATTATACTCAGTGGTTGTATAGTGCATAATTTTTTTATAGGTTCAAACGAAAAGTGTTAGCCAAAAGACGGAGAAATCATTATATTAAAGGAGGTGATGCTGAAGACCATGGCATGAAGATTTCCAGGCTCACTAATTGTCTTCTGATCACAAAACAAATTTGTAAGAAATTGCATATAATTTGTGATTATCATGTATAAGGGTTACATTATTGGTTGGAAACAGGTTATTATGCACAAATATTTGAAGATATTAGTAGTAATTGGTCAATTCTAATTAAGGTTTTTTCAAATTTTAAATTCATTACATAAGAAATCATTATTGTAATAATAGGATATAAATATCTTTTAATTCTAAAGTGTTAACTTAAAAATAAATCACACATTTCAGAACATGTCATAAATAAATATTAACAATGACTTCTTTTGGGGTCAAGATTGATAATTTTATAAAATCATTTCTACTTGAAAATATTCAACAATCCAGGCTTCTCTACGAGTGTTATCACAGATCAATATATACCATAACAAGCTAGAACATGACGCTTTAGAGAAGTGTCATTGTATTATTTCCATGATGCATCAAACGTGACATTGTTCTACTTTTTCCTAATAGTGTTTACATGGTGCATTATTATAAGGATATAGGCGCTTTACAAAATCTATTTAGAATGTCGATATTTGTCGTTTATGGTAAAACTTGCCATATCCCATTTGAGATTGAATTCTAGGCTCGATAGGACATTAAGAAGTTAAACTACGATTTTGACTAAGCTAAACTAAAACGAATGTTAGATCTAAAACAGTTAGAGGAACTCCGGAATGATGTTTATGTAAATGCTTCAATTTCAGCCTCAAACTAAAAAAATGGCATGATAAGCATATATCTTGAAAAGAATTCCATGTTGGACAAATTACTTTATGATTCGAGATTACATGTATTCCTAAGCAAGTTAAAAACAAGATGGATAGGTCCGTATGTAATTTATGCAACATGTGACATTATGAATCCAAAAAATGGTGAAATTTTCTTAGTAGATGGGCAAAGGCTTAAGCCATATTTCGATCAATTCGATGATTCCCAAAAAAAATCCAACCTCTTGGAACCAAACATAGAATAGAAAAGGCTAATAAAGGTGGACTCATAATCAAATAGTTAATTCATCCACCAAAAATTTCTCTTCCTTTCTTCTATTCTTCCTCTATTTCTCTATTTTCTTTTTAAATTATCCATTCTCAAAATTTCTAATTCTTAGTTAGAAATTAACATATAAATAAATTTAGAAAATTTCTCATTTTTTAGTCACTTTTACTTATTCAATAGTGTTCAATAGTAATATCATTTTCTTGATACAAGGAACATACATTTTTATAGTTAAAATTTCATTTTAAGTTGGAAAAGTATCATATATAATTGGCACCCTAATGATGGTTTAGAGGGTTTAGGTCATGTTTCGGGAGTCAAATAATAGATAAAAGGGTAAAATAGGTATAAACAGTGCAAATTTGAGAGCAGGGACAAAACTGGGAATAAAATTTTGAACCAAAGCAATTTTTGCATCCTCACACCTGAGAGCGAAATTTCACACCCTTAGATGTGTGGGTGCGAAATCCTAAAATGCATGCTCAAAGCTCCACTTTGTCGTGTTCTAAGCCATTCTTGCCCCCAAAATCTCTCATTTTCTCTTGATTTATATCTCAGATCTCAGCCAAAATCGCAGCAAAATAAAAAAACGATCCGTAGAAGGGAAAATACCAATTTTGATTAGCTTCTGATTTGAGCCAAAATCTACTTTTACACTCAAAAAACTAAACTTCATCAATTAGCCATTTTTCCTCAAGAACACTTCTTGTTCTTCACATTTTACCTCCTTTGATCCAAAATTTTCAGTCAAGGTGTGGTTTTGTGTTTTTCTTCACACTAGCACCACCCTATACATAGTAGGATCATTCCCGCACCATGGTAAGGACGAGAGGCACTAGTTCCAGCAGCTCACACCCGGGTCGAAGGTAGACTGCTCAGCAATAGGTCCCTTCGCCCATAGAGGATAATGCGGATTTGAAAGAGAAAGTTCATATGTGAAGAGTATTCTAAATCAGGTACCATGGCTCGGGCTCAACTACTCGCTAACGTGCCCCGCCTAATTAAGGACCACAGGACGACAACCAACCTGCCGCCCAATCGCTCTATTTACAAGTCGTGTCCAAAACACAGTATCCCAACCCGGGTAGGCATATACGCTGATAACGCCTTTCTGCCGGTTATCATTTTTAAAAGCATTCAAATGACTTCCGAACTTGAACAAGTATAAGTTATGCTCATAACCACCTGAGGGTGGTCAAACATTTCTCAATGTAAAATGCGGACGATCACTATCTAAAAGAAAGAACAAAAATATAACGCGACGAAAAACGCCACCTTCCCCTTCCATTTCGGAAGGAGATTATCTACATTCCATGGAAAGAGGATCGCCTTCCTTCTGGATAAAAGAAGGAGATAACAAAAGAAAGAGGTACGAGATTCCATACTAAATGAATGGGCGTTTTCACTCTCCTGGCTGACTAATCTAACTTAAGTATCGGAGAGGCTGGCATATACTCACCGCCGCTTTATTTGTTTTGCGCGATTCGCTACCGGTTCATGGCTTCGACGGTTCAAAGGACTTTAAAATTCGTGAGACCACAATTGGTGCCGCCTGTGGGAAACACTACAAGAACCATAAAGAGCACGCGAGAGCTTAAGTACACCTAATCCCAAGTGATCTCCCATTCACCAAAGCTTTGGTAGTTCCCAATCATTCCACCGTACCGTCGGAGTTTATCGCCATGTCTAATAACCTAGCAAACCAGCCAATCGAATATCAGTTCCTTCCCTGGAGCCAAGAGATGGAGGCGAAGTAAGAGGAACAGGCCAGACATATGGCCGAATTACGCGAGCAAGCAAACCGCTTGCAATAGGAGAATGAACGCTTGGGGAACCCGTGGCGGAGATTAACCGTGAAAACTCTGCACGCAGCTCATCCATCCCCGCACCCCCCATGTACTCAGCCAATATGAAAAAGAGTTCATCCTCATGGGAGAAAGACCCTCAGCATATGATGAATTACTTTAAGCTCTCCTCTTCTCGACCACCACCACCCTAGTGCCACAATGTAGAGGTTTAAATCTAAGAAGAGGCCCCTCACACCCCATCCAGCCGATTCGTTAGTGGCACATGTTGGCTGGGTACTAAGAGAGGGGCTGCCAGAGACAGACACATTCGAATCGGGCCTGCGAATATGTGCCTGCTGCTGGGGCATGGGTCTTAGTTTCCGGCCGCACCCACCCATTCAGCGGCCTCCATCTCGTGACGGCTTCTTTTTCCATTGTCCGGGGGCTAGAGGATATGTTGTCCTCACCCCTATGCCCATATTTTAAGCTACAGCTCCCCCGTGGCTCGTTATGCCGTCGCTTGCTATGTAAATGGCTCAACCTGACAATACCATATACTTAACTAAACAATGATTCTTAGCGAAGAAATGACTCCTCTATAGAAGGTATTCTCACAAATTAAGGAACGTCACCTGGTTCCACAAACTCCCAAGAGGATCTATAAACCTAATCTGGCCGAACTACGTAGCATTCATTTCCCAATACTTATGTTCGGTCCTATAGAAAGGAAACATCAACTCATTCCAGGCCATCCTCAAGCGGGAAGATGAATATATTCGGGATTTCACCCGAAGATTTGGGTAAGCCGTCCAACAAATTGATATTTACAGCATGGACACAGTCCTGCAGAACTTCCGAAGAAGCTTCGGGCCTACTATCCCTTTCTTTCAATCTCTATCCCTGGATCCTCCTGCAACAATGGAAGAACTGTATCGGCGGGCAGATAAGTATTCCACACTGGAAGATAATATTCAGGCCGCTTCCTAGACAAGAATGATAACCATTAGACTAGCGCGAGCTTCCCTAAGGCTAACTCCGAACATACAGAAGCCGTAATAAGAATCAAAAGCGCCCCAAGAATAGTAAAAAAAGGAGCCTCCTAATTCACCCTTCAACATTCTTTATGACTGCCTTACCTCTCATCGTGGACCACCCCGATGAATGGCCCCCCCAATGAGGGCAACCACTAATGCAATCGACCCCAAGGTGCGACATTACTGCGGACCACGACCATGAAACCAACCGCTGCCAAAGCCTAAAGTTCCTAGTAGAAAAATTGATCCGGGCGGGGCACCTCATAAGGTACATTTGGGAGCCGACCTGCGGAATAGAAACAGCCCTTGCAACCGACAAAGCAATTGCTGGTGCTGAACACCCATCTAAGCCCTGGCCTACCAACTTCATATTGGGAGGCTCGGCCGATGATCAATACCAGTCCAAATGGCGGAGAAGAAAATGCTCACAAGCAGCCTCAATCGTGAAACCGATAACACCATCGCACTCGAGAGCGGCGTAGCAATTCAGCCGGTTGACAACCCCATATCCTTTCCTCCTATAAACCCGACCAGGGTATTCACTCCTCATTATGATGCGCTTGTACTTACTTTGTGTATTAACAATTTTGATGTGCACAGTCCTTTGTCGATCCCGGCAACACGGCCGACTATTGTTGCATCTTCAAATTCCTTCTAGATGATGAAAGTCCTGCTTGACTATCTCAGTTCGGCTAGCAAAATTTTGTCTGGGTTCAACGAGGCCACCACATTGACGGTGGGCGATATTGTTCTTTTCGTCAAGGTAGGGCTGGTAACACAACAAGTATTGTTTTCAGTGGTTGAGGACTTGGGACCATATAATGCTATCGTGGGTCGGGCCTGGTTACATGCTATGAAAGCAGTCCCCTCAACCTATCACCAACCATCGCTTATCCGATTGCATCCCGTAGGTCGACTTTGTATAACAATTAGCCGCCGTCAAGGTTATCGCCCATCAAGACAAGAGCGTGAATAAGATGAAACCTCCAATAGCTCGCCCCTCGAAATTCAACCCTCGTAATAGAACTGTGATCGTTGCCCTGGCCGCTGCGGGAAGACTGTGAGTAGTCGCGTAGACCCTCCGGAGTCCACCATCAAGGCCCACAAGTGCACCTATAAAGGTTCCTCCTATCCGGAGAGGAAAGGGCATGATCAGCAAAGAAATACTACAAGCTAACGCCGATGCATTTCATTCCCGACTCCATTAGGATATGATAGAATCAACCCCGCATGCTTCCCATAAGCTAAATGTTGTCATCCGCGACTTGTCCTGCAGAAAGAGTAAGGAGCTCCCACCCAGATCGCCATCAGGTCATCTAGGCCGAGGTGGATAATCTTCTGAAAGTTGGGTGTCCTTCCTCGATGCATTTTAAGGGTATCATTAGATCCCCATGTACCCGCCTCGACGAGAGAAACATCTTTATCACCCCACACGTGGCTCTTTGCCACAACGTAATGCCATTTAAGGAAGAATGCCGCCACCCCACGTAGAGATTCAGAATCAAGATGTTTCGGCCGCTGCTCAAAAAAACTATGGAAGTATATATCGATGATATGTTAGTAAAGTCCAAGGAGCGCTCGATCGCGACTAATGATCCGCAAATTGCATTTGAGCTCAGCATATGGCTTGAAACTCAACCCTACGAAGTGTGCATTAGGTTAGTGTGTCGGTTCTCAGGGATTCATGATGACTCAGATCTAATAGAGGCCCCTGCTTACCTTCAAGCCATTTTAGAATCTGTACCTCCAAGCCCAAGAAAATGCAACAATCGATCGATCTAAGAAGCCACCTCGCTGTTTATTTCCCAGCTCACAGACCATTTGTGCTATTTTTTTCCATCCCAAGGAAGCCAATTAAATGATGGAATGAAGAGTGGATCGGCTTTCACCCATATCAAATGTAAGACTTAGCCTGCACCCTCCACCACACCTAGACACGCGACACTCCTTTCTTATATTTGGCAGTCTTAAAGGTAGTAGTAAGTACCGCCCTATTCAAAGAAAAATAACGATTATAAGTGTAATAAAGTTCTTCGTCAAGAAATCCTCAAATTGACAAACTGTGTATAGTCCTGTAACGCCTCAAAATACCTAGAATTTTTATAATAATTTTATTATATATTCCGGGTAGGAATTGAGTCAAACTTGGGTTTTTTCGGGAAATTTGATAAATTGTAGAATGTAAATTGAAATAATGAGCATATGATTGAATATTATATGCTAAATTGAGAAATTGATTGAACCCATAAATAAATCTAAGTGAAAAAGGGCAAATGTGAAAAATTGTAAAATGAGGACCTATGGTCAAATGATTAGCTTAAAAGCTAATGTGAATAAAATGATAAATGATAGTATGAGTGAAATAAAGAGTTAAATAAAAATGAAAATTTGATTTATCGAGTGGCCAAACAAGGCCTTATGAAGATTAACTGACAGCCACTCAAAAAGGAAAAAATGAGAATTTGGACAGGTGGAAGGCCAAACATGGCCTATACTTAAGTGGGTTCTTAAAGACCAAAGAGGTCTTTGGAGCTCATTTGTGAGCCATCCTGCTTTGGAGAAGAAGATAGGAGAAAAGGGAGAAGGAGTGGTTTCCAAAAGATCTGGAGCTGTGTGATTCTTTTCCACTTTTTACTTCTAAGAGGCCAAGCAACATGGAAGGGAAAGATTTGAAGGGGCTATGGTAAGAAAATCAAACCCTAACCTCATTCTTTTTGATTTGGATTTTAGGGAAAAGCCCTAACTTGAGAGAAAAGGGTTTTCATTGATTCTAAACCACATTTGGAGTTGTTTTGGGTAGATTCCATGGTGGATTTTATGGGACTAGTCGAGAAGACAGGATGCAAATGAGTGAATGCCAAAATTAAACATTTCGGGCAAAAATCAGAGGTGTACCACCATGAGGGCACCGATAGGGACGTGCAGAGGACAATCGATACCTGCAGACCGGGCCAACCGCACCGTACCGACCAGTAGGGTAACTGCACCGGCACCTAGCCAAAGTGGTACTAGTACCCAGAGTTCCAAATGAATTGCTTTTGACATGTTTTCAAGACCGTTAAGTCCCAGATCAGATACCAATAGTTTAGGACCCTAAGAAAATGATTAATGGGGTTCAAATAAGAATGAGACTAAGGAAAACGCATCAGACCAATACGCCTACGATATTCGCTTAGTGTGATTTATTCGCTTTAATCCACTAAGAGTGAAGAGTTTGTATTTGACTAGGTGCGGTGAAGACGGCATAACCCTAATCTAGGATTGATATCGAAAAAGAAAAAGGGAATCAAGTAATTGGTTTGTTCTTCGTTCTCTATTTGTTCTCGCTTGTTCTCTATTTGGTAGAAACATACATATATATCGATTTGAATTATTATTTTGAAATGTTTGTCAAATATCTACGTATGCGCAGTATTTGAATCCATATAAGTGAATTTATTGCATAAAAGTAAATTGATTGAAGTGTAATATCATCGGCCAACATGACAGGATTCACCAACTGAATTCCTCATGAAGGTAACCAAAATTGTTGAATGTGGAATTACATTGCTACCAATTGCCAAATGTGACAGATTCATCAACCGAATTTGTCGTGAATGCCTAATTTCTATAGCCATATGTGAGATGGTAATATTGGAATGTGAAACCACATTGTTACCGAATGACAAATGTGACAGATTCACAACCTAACTGCCGCGAATGTTGACTCTATAACTATATGTGAAATCACAAACCGAAAAGCAAAAAATGATATTAAAAAAAAAGTGTATTTGTATAAGTATCTTTTACATTACATAGAAATTATAAAGGTACGGCTTTGATAAATGTATGATATATATATTGAATTGAAATGGATTTAGAGAACTCGTATAGAACCACTAAGCATGAAAATACTTGGGCCAGACATTGTTTTATCAATGCGCAGCAAATTTGTTTATTAGATATTTAAGGAAGACTCAAGATCAAGGAGCTTAGAGTCATAGAGAGCAACTTCATGAGCATGCTCTCACATATGCATTCACTCTATTTTTAAAACATTGATATTTTGTAAAAAATTTGAACTCGAACTTCTATTTTGTAAATGCATTTTGCTTAAATGTAAATGAAAGCAGGGTCTTTCTAATTTAGAATGTTTGGCGGGAGCTGCCTAATGAAACGCCTGCCAGAATTAAAAAGTCTAAAAGTAACAACACAAACAAAATGTTTTGAGAAGATAATTGAAAATGTCGGAGTAAACTGGGCTCCGGTTTGGATCCACCAACCGGGTCGAGTCAGGGATTCGGGTCGCGACACTTTTGAAAACAAAAATTTAATAAAACGATAACTAAAAGAATTAAACCCAAGGCCCTGATCATGAAATGTAATTGCTAAAAAAGGGTTTGATTGATGCTTTCCGGCTTGGCGTCCCCGGGCTTTCGGTTTGATCCGCTCAACCGGGTTGCTGGTCGGGCCTGGTCGTCACATGGTCACCTTGAGCGTGCAAAATTTTAGCCCTCCGTAATAGCGCGAAGAAACTCCGCCATATTTCCGTGCACAATTCTATCGTGCGCCAATCGACCTTCCTCCTGAGCACACTCCATAAGCCCGACTTCTTTGGTAGAATGGCTCGTTGGGCAATCGAACTAAGCGAGTACGACATCCAGTACAAGCCAAGGCTATAAAAAAAAGGGTAGGAGTTAGCTGACTTCTTATCAAAAATCCCCCAGTTTAAAACACACCTCGAGAACTCGAATCAGACACTTAATGTAGACGGGGTGTCGACAAACCGGAGCTTAGAATCAATCAGATTTGAAATCCCCAACAGGGGAAAGAATCGAACAAGCAATCTGGTTAGGCTTCAGCGCCTCTAACAATGAGTCAGAATATGAAGCCCTCTTATCCGGAATTGAACTAGCTGCCTTTGTATCCGCCGACAAGCTCCTGGTTCAGAGTGATTCCCAATTAGTCATCGGGTAAGTCAATGAGGAATTCGAATCCCTAGACCCCGGAATGGCAAAATATGTCTCCAGGGTAAAACAACGCTTGAGCAGTTTTTTGGTTTAGAAACCGGAACATGTGCCTAGGGACTGCAATGATAAAGCAGATGTCTCGTCACGGTGGTCGCCGCTAATAATCAAACAATATTCCTACCCATCTACTATAAGTCATTCTCTTCAATCACTCCCTCCTAAGTAAGTCAGGTAGTGGAGGTCCTCCCCTCATGGATGGACCCTATAATACACTACATCAGCGTGGGAGAGCTCCCTAGTGAGAAGGATAAGGCCAACAAGGTGCAAGTCCAGTCAGCTAGATTTTCCTTGATCGATGGGAAATTGTTCAAAAGATCCCTGGGCAGTCCGTATCTGAAATGCTTGAAGCTCGAACAGGGAAATTATGTGTTGGTTGAACTACATGAGGGAATATGTGGGAATCACCCGTGCGGCGTAACGCTAGCACACGTGGCTCACACTCACGTACTATCGCCGACAATGAAAGCCGATGCTGCCAATTATACCAAAAAATGGGACTGTTGCCAACGACTAGCTCCCATCCTGAAATCACCGGTGTAAGACCTGATCTCCATCTCGAGTCCTTAGCCCTTTGCCCAATGGGGGATTGATATAGTCGTCGTTGCCCACCGCCCTGGCTCGAAGAAATTGTTGTTGGTAGCAACTGACTATTTTAGCAAGTGGGTAGAAGCCGAGGCCTTCTCATCGATCAAAGACAGGGATGTTACCTAGTTTATCTGGAAAAATATCGTTTGTTGTTTCGGCATCCCCAGATCAATTGCATCTGACAACGGTCCCTAATTCGCTAGCCAGGTCTATCGAAACTTCTACCAGGAATTGAAAATAAAAAATCTGTACTCCACCCCCCGGTATCCGCAAAGCAATGGACTAGCATAAGCCTCTAATAAAACCTTGTTGGATGCTCGAAAAAAACAGCTGATTCGACTAAAGGTAAATGGGTGGATGAACTTCCAGGGTACTTTCTGGGGCTTATAGAACTACCGTCAGCAGATCTACCCGGTATATCCCGTCATGATTACTTGCGGATGGAAGCCACAACCCTTATAGAAATTGGTATGGCCACCATTCAGCCGTGTGGATGCCCGACCAGGAAAATGCAAAGTTAGTAATCAAGGACTCGGATTATGTTCGATGAATCATGAGAAATCACAGAGGTCCGTATGGGCCCTAACAAAGACCGCTTCGGGCAAATTTCCGACAACAAACGTAAAGCCCCGGATGTTCCAACTGGGAGACCTAGTCTTAAGAAAGGTATTCGAAAATACTACCGACCCAACAGTCGTAAAGTTCCAACCCAATTGAGAAGGACTGTATATCGTAACACGAGCCTGCGAATCCGGATCTTACACTTTAGACAAGCATGATGGAACCCTTGTGCCTAGAATGTGAAATACCTTACATCTTAAAAGGTATTATCAATAAAGTATGACTCGATATTTACACACATTTTTGTCCAATTTTCTCATCGTATAGGGTCCACTTAAAAGCCCGAATAAGATAACATAACTGGTCCACTTAAAAGCCTGAATGACACAATAAATGACTTGTCTAGCCCAGTATAGATAACATCTAATTGGTCCACTTAAAAGCCCGGATGACGCAATAAATGACCTATCCGGCCCAGTATAGATAACATCTAACTAGTCCACTTAAAAGCCCGGATGGTAATAATGATCATCTCACCCAAAGATAGATAACATCTAATCGATCCACTTAAAAGCCCTGACGGCAATAAATGACTCCTCCGAATCTCAAAGATAGATAACATCTAACTGGTCCACTTAAAAGTCCGAATGGCGCAATAAATGACCTGTCCGGCCTAGTATAGATAACATCTAACTGGTCCTCTTAAAAGCCCTAATGGCGCAATAAATGACCTATCCAACCCAGTATAGATAACATCTAACTAGTCTGCTTAAAAGCCCGGATGGCGCAATAAATGACCTATCCGTCACAGTTTAGATAACATCTAACTAGTCCACATAAAAGCCTGGATAGCGCAATACAATTAATGACTACATCTACACCAATTCGGCCAAATGAGAAGAAACTATTTCATACACAACCAAATTTGGCACATTTCGTAAAAACTGAAATTAAGAGGTATTGCAGAATGTCAAGATACAACAAAAGAAACAAAGTGTTTGGAGAACGAAGCGAACCCTAGCCCACAAATGCATAACGCTTGGATTCCCATTCTGCTCTCCGGCTGAAGGCTCCGACTCCGGATGTCTATCCCGATCGACAAATGCGCTTAAAGGACTCCAAAGCCTGAGGTTCCTCCCTAATAGTCAGGCAACTGGAAGGACAAGAGGAAGCACTTAGCTGACATCTGGGGTTGATAAAAACCTAGGAGGTAGCGACTTTGACGCACGCACTTCCGGCCGGGATCATGTGCTTACTCCCTCATATATCAGGTGCAAAAAGCACAAATAGCTGCATTACGCTAAAGATCACATCACTACTCGCGTCAAATTCCTCCTCCATCGCTTTCCTTTCCATAGTCGCCTTTGCCTGGAAAGTTGAGAGCTCCTCCTTACCAGCCCCGAGCTCTATGATTAAAGACAGTCGTTCATCTGTTAGACGACATATCTCCTGTTCCGCCTTCCGACAGCCTCTCACGCCAAGGCTTGTCGATCAGAGTCAAGTTCGACTCCGCCTCACCGAACGCTCCGGGCTGAGCCAGCACGCTGGACTCGGGGCGCCAGATTCCACTGTGCCCCGCACTTCCCCGCCGCATCGCCTCTCCACCGCACATCGCCGTCTATGCTCCGGGCAAAGATCCCTCCGCCTTAGCCTGCCGCCCTATCCATAGCTTCTTCGTCTACAGCTCCTAGCTTCGGGCATTCAACTAAGCCTCCTTCAAAGAGGCATTCAAGATCTCCTGATTGGAAAGCCCTGACTGAACGTACAACCGAAGCTCAAAACTGATTTCAGGCCACGTGAGGCCGAAATGAATCAACAATATTTATATACCTGTTCCTTCCTACCGCCGTAGTCAAGCTACTTCGAGATAGTGGTCTAGTGGTCAATTACCTGTGGACGGGTTTTCATCCTAAGAATGATTTGCATAAGTGTAAAAAGGTAAGGCTTATTTGGACTTTTTGGATTTTGTTTCAAAACAGTTTAATGAGTTTGAAAACCGATTAATCGTAAAAAATCGAAATGAAGTGGTAAAAGTTAACTTTGAAGATTTAGGTCACTAACTTGGTAACTTAGTATAAACAAGTGTCCCCAAGGTTTTATCCTCTGCTATGACAAGCAACCTATAGTCCAAGCCACAAATCGGATCTTATGTTTAACTAGCAAACCTCAATTCTAAAATCAACTCCTATTTGAGTCAACACAAACATAACATGCAGTAATCTACGGGCCCTTTTACGCTTGAAACCCTAACATTAAACATCATTTCGGCTCGTAAAGACCATCTAAAAATCACAAAGGCATCTAGCAATAAGTATACACTCGTATCCTAAAGCATGGTAAGTATTGGGCCAAATCACTAACATTCAATGCTATTCAACCATATTTTAGAAGATACGGGTCATAAACACAAAGACTGTGAACTTTAACACAAGAGGACAACATGCATACGCCCACCACCAAGCTAGCTCTCCTCTTCAAAGAAAAGAGGCTTAGCTAAGCATCTTTGTTGTCATCCTCAAGAGGGGTGTTCAAGTGCACCAAGAAAATAAGAGAAAGAGGAGAGAGAGAAGAGAGAAAAGCAAAACCTCTAACTAAAGCTACGAAAGATATTTACAAAAATAAAACTCACAAAAATTGCTTCCCAATTTCTTTCTTTCTTTGGTTACAAACGGGAGGGCTTATATAGGCCACCCAATGTATGAAAATACCATAAAGCTTCCAACATTTTGGCTGAATTTAGGACAAGGGAGAATACACCAAAATTGAAGCTCGCTTGCATTAATTTACAAAAGTGTGACAAGGCGTTGAATTTCGCTTGGCAGATATAATCGCTAGTAAATAAAATTTCGCTTAGGTAATGGTAAAATTTTCGCTAGGTACAAATCACCAAGAGATAGCGAATCAAGAATTTTCGCTAGGGCAAAGGGTACTCGCTTAGTTAGCGAAATTCGCTACCTTAGCGAAATTTCGCAGTGTTTAAAATGCAAATTTTCGCTAGGAATAGTGGTTAGCGAACATCCCTGAGTCTTAGCGAAATTCACACTCGCTTAAGATCGCGAAATTCTCGCTATGTCGCAAATTTTTCGCATCCCAAATAAATTTTCGCAATCTTAGTTAAATTCCCCGAATTGCCGATTCTTTCACGCTTGCCTACTCGCCTCCTCTTTCCGCATTGATTTCCATCACTTTGCCTTCATTCTTTCTTTGATTTTTGGTCCGTTTGATGGTCGACAATTGAGTTCGACTATGATTCCATCATATGTCTCATTGAACTCCCAAAGTACGCAAACCCGCAAACAACCACAATAACTCTAAACGACATAAGGAAAACTAAGAAGACTTGAAACACTTCAATTAGCATAAATGACATGATTAGCGCAAAGAAAAGCACTCAAACCTATCTAATATATTCAAAATAGCACTTTTTTGGGCACTAATCACACCCCCAACCTAAACGTTGTTAGTCCCTGAAGAATGCAAAAACAAAAAGGAGATGCATGTAGTGATTTTCAAAAGTTTATGATTCAAAAGCGGTTTATGTATATATAAACATTACCTTAAATCGAAAAATTGACACCAAGTTTAAAAACCAGATGAAAGAACCAAACTATACAAGAATAATTTCAGGTCAATATTGGTTCCATGATTCTCAACTTGAATTTCCACCTAAATCTAATGGCTCTTTAACCAGATTAAGCCAATAAATTGCAAAATTTGTCCTCTTCCCCCCAACCTAGCACTGACATGGCCTTAAGTTGTTGAGCAACCTAGATAGGGCTAGTTACACTCTTCTTTCTTTATTCCAACCCATATCAGGGTGCAAAGCTTAAAATTCACTCACCAAAGTCCGTAATCTGGGTCCACCGATGACTCCCAACCAATTAAGGTTTAGGCATCAAGCCAAAAGGATCACTGACCACAAACTCTACTGTGCTCCACCTCGACTCGAATGACTTCGAAAATCAAGCACCTACAAATCAAGACTCTACCTATCCACCCATGTAACTTAACACTAAATCGATGACCCCAACCAATTAAGGCTTAGGACATCGGCTTCAGCGCTTTTGCCATATACCCCACCTGACCGTGCTCGGTTTCAAGCAAAACTCACGACTTTATTTTTCTTTTTCTTCTATTCTTTTTCTTTTTCTTTTTGCTTTTTCTTTTCTTTTCCTTTTTGGAAGACAACATTGGTCTTAAAGTATGGGTAACACAAACCTATCCTAGGTTGCCAACATACCTAAGGCCGACTTTGCAAAGCGAAAGGAGGCAAACAAATTCACAGCTTATAGATACAATCTGGAGTGTAGTGTGTGAATTAGCATAAGGGAGAAATTTTCAAGTTGAGCATGCTGGAACTGCAATTGACCAAAAACTGTTTCAAGCATGGAATTTGTTCTAACATAAAGGTGACAAACAATGATTCAATTTTCCAACACATAAGGCAATTCAATCGGCTCCAATCAGAGCAAATCAATTGTTCAATTGAAAAGAAAACAAATATACATGGTAAAGGCACAAACATGTGTATGCAAAAATCAGATATATATAGATCGAATAGCTTTTGATATAGCCAAAATGGCTAATACATGAATACAAAGCTAAATGATATTAAAAGTATCACGCTTACCATGGGCTCATTACATACAAACCCTAATCAAAATAAGTAGTACTGATAAAGTCGGGTAACTATACAAAATCATAAAGAAACCTAACCACCAACACGTGCGGTGGTGGGTCCTAAGTTTCGCTACGCTGCGCCTAAACATCCAAACAGATGCGCCCGCGGGCTGCCTTTCTCTCGATCGCACACGAGGAAGCGCCCATGCGCCATGATCCGCCAAGCATAGAGTGACACCGGGCCAGCCTCTCATCCGGTCACTCGTAGCCGTTTAGTGAGCGTGATGGCATCCATCACACTGCACTTCTAGAACTGGCAACATACTCAGTGAATGGTGTCGAGCAGATGGGCTGTGTGTATCCGGGCTGCAATGCTGGGATGCATGCGGTGGATGGTGAGACGCGAGTGGTGACCGCTGAGATGGACTCAGATTCGGGCTCAGAGCGGTGCACATCGTCCTCTATGGAAGTCCTACACCCGACCCGACACTCCTCCCCGGTCCCGTCGGGCCTGAGATGGAAAGATACAGCATGATCACACCCGCCCCGTCGACGTAACTGCAGGGCATCGAACCCCCACTGATCCCTACTCCTCCGGGAACCCATATGCCCGAGAACCCGCGCAGTAGTCTCAGATCGCAGCAAGGAATGCCTCCGCCGTACTAGGTCCTTCCGATGGACCTTCTCCGAAATGTATCAAGGAGGTCAATACTACCGTAGGGATCGAACCAATATCCCTCCGAGATCCCAGAAAGAGCCTCCAAGACGGCTCCCTCCACGCACGTAATGTCAGAGGAATGCACTCGTCCGAATAAATGGTCTATCAAGAAGATCTCGAAAGGAGCTGCTCTCTATAAAATACCGGGTCCAAATTGTAGTGTCTCTCGCCGCTACCAACTATCTCTCACGATGGTGGGCCCACCCTATAACTCCTTCTCGCATTGCCGGCAAAGATACGCAGCTCCAAAGCCGCCGAAGACGGGCCAGCCTGAGGTACTCGCGGGGCGATCATCAATAGAGAATCAAGCTCACGCCGACCATCTCGCTTCCTCGAGATGTCATAGAGCGATAGAACCGCAGCGATCACTGCAGGCCACGTCACGAGTCATGAAAGGCGAGGAATAATCCTCGATCAACCTCAGAATCCCTAAATTGATCGCCCCTCTACTGGACATCATCATAGCACACGAACACTCCTGATGAAAGTCTCTGCGGTGGAGCCGTACATTCCCCGGAATGGGGTTCCCAACGAACAACGGCCTCCTGATCCTGGAGGCTGGTGACAACTGAGGCGATGATGTCGCCTCTGCAGCCGATGTGACTGGTGATGGCTGCGGCCGAGAGGAAGATGACTCGCCTGGGCCCGATGTGCGGGCCCGCTTGGAGGGCCGGGCCCTCCTAACTCTCCTCTTCCGAGGTACGGTGTGATGGGGCCCGGTCCATCCGTGTTCGGTAACGGCAAACCCCGAGGCCCTCAAAATCGCCGGACCGATGGTACGAGCCGGATCGGAGTCGACCTCTCTCGTGTGTAATCGACCTAACCCACTACCGGCTGGGCTGACCCACCTCGAAAGTACGAACCATATCCGAAATCAATAATACTCGAAGAGGGCTAGACTTCACTCGAAAATGCACCATACCAATACCTAATCGAGGCTTATCGAGGTGACTGAGTCACTGGAACAGTAGATGGAACTGTGGCTCACTCAATACCACACCGGCTCCGAATAGCCAACAAGGCCCTAAGAAGGACCAACTGCTTGACAGGCACAACTAGCTGAACCAAGAGCACGAGGGTCCTGAACTAGTAGTGTAGGTGCAATGAAGGCTCCCAGAGACGGCTCAGTTGGTGGCAACCGCTTCCTCGTGAACACCTGTGGCTAGGTGCGCGCGTATGATGATACAGCCAGACAACAGAGGCAAGGACTGTACCTCGCGACAATCGAATCGCTTTAGTGTAAGCGTTAGTGAGTGGCTATGGTCACGGCTTAACGGCGCAAGAAGAGTGTAGATGCCCAACCATGGTGGACGGTGACTGTGGCTTCGCTGGGGAGGGAGAACGTGAAGTGGACCAAATAAACAACCCTTCCCTCTTCTTATAGGCAAACGAGGAAGCCGAAGAGTTTTCATTCTCATTATTTTACCGGTTCAAATGAATTTGGCTTCGCCCCGCATCACCTTTTGCAAATTCAAAAAAATTATAACTTAAATATTAGTACTATGTGAAATAAAAGAGTAATAAAATTTACTATATGAAACCAAAATTAAAATTTAATACAAAGTACTATAGCATATAAACAAAATTATTAAAAAGGGAAAACCTGCTTAATTTAGGAAATTTTCGAAAAATAACTGAAATTATCAAAATTAACTAAATTAAGACAAAAAGCAAAATTGTTGAACTGCAATCCGGTTCAAAACACTGACTTCGCTCAATTTCAAAAATTACTCAAGGAGGGTCAAGGAGATTGATCTCCTCAACCCCTGCAGTAGCCTGGGGTGACTCCATGGTGTTGGATGTCCAATTGTTGAAGTGGTCCTCACCGATGGCTTTGAATCGAAAGCAATTGGCCCGCGAGCGGATGTCGATGGCAAGACCAATATCTCTTCATCTCCCGGGCCGTATTACTCCTTGCAATTCTCGACACTGCGCTTCCCCTCGCATATCGAACATTTGAAACAACTTCATCGCTATTTGATTTTCATGTTCTAAAGAACTTTGGCTCGTTGTTCAAATGAAAGATGTTTAACCTGTCATGTTACCAAAGGCAGTCAGATGACTCCATTCCTAAGAATTTATTATCGTGATCAATGCGGGCCGAAATGGTCTTCCTAAGATGATCGAACATGATCGGGTCTACTTGCAATTGGCTCAAGAGTCAAGCACTACAAAATCTAACGGTAGTAAATTTGTCTATTTTCGCCAAGACATCTTCAACTATCCCTAGTGGATTTTACTGATCTATCGGCCAATGAAAGTGTGATGTTAGCTCATTTAAGTTCACTCAAACCCAGCCGCTTGTACAATGCACGACGCAGGTTCACGGGCTCCTAAATCAAGTAATGACTTGTTCATGCAATTCCCACCAATATTGACTGAAATTGTGGGAGATCCGGATCCTTTGCATTTGACCGATTTTACTTTGGATTATGGCACCGACTCGTTTCAAAGGAGAAATGCCTTCTTCTCAATGCCTAATCCTTCTTGATTGTACAAAGATCTTCAAAAAATTTTGCATATGCAGGACTTGTTTACTATGTCCAATAGAGTGTATGTTAACCTTCACTCTGCCTTAAGACCCTAAAATGCCTACTTGCCGAGATGCCTTCTTCTTACCTCTAAGTGCTCGTGGAAATGGAGGTGGTATGCAAGATTTCATCAATCCTCCCAGAGAATTATGCTCAGACCGCACTCCCCGCTTGGATTCTTCTAATGTGCTTTGGCATAAAGTGCTGATCAACCTCTTTCCACTTCTCGTGGTGATTATAGCCTTCACCCCATCCATTCCCGAATTGTCGGATGATCCTACCTCACGGATTCCCTGGTTTGCATTGTTTGGGAAGGGAATCCTTCTATTTCTTGTACCTCCAGCAACTTGTTGATCTTGGTGATTGAATAATGCAGGTTGTCAATTTTCTGGTTTAGATTGCTCTCAAGCCCATCTATTCTCTTGTCTGTAATTTCTACAAAAGATTAATCCTTTCAGGTTAGCCGCGACATCAATTCCTTTTGTTCCTCAACAAAGTCAGCCACCACCTTACTCAAATTTAGTATGGCTTGGTTCTAATCGGGAGAGGATGGTGGTGGTTGTGGTTGAAATTGGGAACCAAACGTGGTTTGGCACCTGGGGGTACATAAGCAGGGGGGTTGGGTCTCCATGAGGTTAGGTGATTCTCCAATCGAATCAGAGGTATTACCATATGGAGCATCGGGTCAGGTGGCTTGTAATGATTCCACAGATTTGCACATTCGACATCAAATCCTTCACTGTAGGGGCCATAGGACACTGTTCTACTGGATGTACAGGGGATTGATAATTAGTGCAAAGATTGGTGTGTGCAGGATTTTCAGACACTGCATGAACTTCATGGAGCCTTTTTCCTTCAAGCTCCTCCACTTTCCTAGCTAAGGTTGAAATCCTAGCTTTCATTTCTATATCCTCTGGCAGTGTATAAATCCCTCCCCTAGGGTTGGCTGAAGGTCTCATTGTTTCCATTTCCCTAGGGTTTGGCTCATCCCAACCCTTAGAAGTTTCAGCCACATAATTTAAAATCCATGGCTTCGTCGGGGATGCTTACTCGAGAAAGTCTCCTCCACACATGGTTTCCAAAAAGTCGCCTCATGGCAGAGACATACCACCATAGAAATGGTTTACCAAAGATCCATGTATCAAAACCCAGCATGATGTGGGCATGCACCGATGGTCTCCATAAATCTCTCCTAACACCGATAAAACCTCTCACCATCTGAAATAGTAGCGTATAAATTTGTCTTTCAAATTATTGGTCTTATGATAATCGAAGAACTTCTTCGTGAATTCTCGCCCGCAACTCACCCCCAATTTCTAATGGTTCTAAGCCTCGCTGAGTTTAACCAAATCTTGGCTCATTTCTTTAAAGGTCGTTGAAATGCTTTCGCCTTAAGCAAATCCATATCCACTCACCCTTGGTAACAGGTGGTGATCCCAAAACTTATATGAGTGTATGGATTTATTTTTATGGGGAGTAATCATGTATCCCACCCATATCTTCAAAGCAGGAGGTATGATGCAAACACTAACTCTGTGAGGGTGACGGATCCCCCATCGACCTATACGCAGCGCTTGATCTACTGGGTACTGGGCTGACTCGCCTCGTTCCTCGGTGCAGCAGGATCCATGGTATCCGTGTGTACACCGACTTCACCGACTTGGTCAAGTTGTGATCGATTCTATGTAGTTCACCGAGGTTCCTATCCAACCTGAGCATAAACACCTGCTATAAAATCAGAGACAACAAAGAGCACAAACAAACCCAAAGGGTTATTGTTAGCCAAAATAAACCGATTATAAAAAAAAGAACAAAACAAGGCAGCATCGCAAAGTGATGAACCAGCCTCGCAACCGGGCTTACAAAAGAGTTGCAAAAAGGTTACCTTCACTTGTGATGTTGATCACAAGTACACTTCCAACTCATCATTAGTCGCACCATCCCCATATCAACGCCATTTGATTCGTGTGCTAATGCGAGGGTCGAAATGAATCAACACATTTATATACCTAAGTTCCTCCTACCGCCGTAGTCGCCTACTCGCATAGTGGTCTGTGGTCGAACACGGTGCATGGGTTTTCATCCTAAGAATGATTTGCATAAGTGTAAAAAGGTAAGGCTTTCTATTTGGACTTTTGGATTTTTATGTTTCAAAAAAATGCTTTAATGAGTTTGAAAACCGATTAATCAAAACTGAAATGTGAAGTGTGAAAAGTTAACTTTAAAGATTTAGGTCACTAACTTGGTAACTTAGGGCAAAACAAGTGTCCTGGTTTTATCCTCAAGAGCATGGCAACCTATAGCGTCCAAGCTACAACCGATCTATGTTTAACTAGCAAACCTCACCCTCCTAAAATCAACTTCTATTTGAGTCACGTATAACATGCATCTACGCCCCTTTGGCGCTTTGAACCCTAACATTAAACATCATTTCCGGCCTGTGAAAAGACCATCTAAAAATCACAAGGCATCTAGCAATAAGTATACACTGTATCCTAAAGCATGGTAAGTATCGCCAAATTCACTAACATTCAATGCCATTCAACCATATTTTTGAGAAGATATGGGTCATAAACATGTACCTATAACTTTAACACAAGAGGACAACATGCATATGCCCCACCACCAAGCTAGCTTCCCTCTCTTCAAAGAAAAGAGGTTTAGGCCAAGCATCTCTTGAGTCATTATCCTCAAGAGGGGTGTTTAAGTAGCCAAGAAAATAAGAGAAAGAGGAGAGAGAAGAGAGAAAAGCAAACCCTAACTAAAGCTACGAAAGATATTACAAAAATAAAAATCCTACAAAAATTGCTTCCCAATTTCTTTCTTCTTCTTTGCTTTACAAATGGGAGGGGCTTATATAGGCCACCCAATGTATGAAAATACCATAAAAGCCTAACATTTTGGCTTCGAATTTAGGGACAAGGGAGTAAATACATCAAAATTGAAGCTTCCATTTGCATTAATTACAAAAAGTGTGACAAGGCGTTGAATTTCGCTTAAGGCATATAAATTTCGTTTAGCAATAAAATTCTCATTAGCTAATAAATCACCAAGAGATAGCGAATCAAGAATTTTCGCTAGGTAAAGGGCAATTCTCAAGCATAGCTAAATTTCGCTTAGCTTAGCTTAAATTTTGTGAGTAGCGAAATGCAAAATTTCGCTAGGAATAGTGGTTAATTAACATCCTGTAGTGTCTAGCTTAAAATTCACAATTTCGCTAAGATTGCGAAATTTTCGCTATGGCAGTGAAATTTTCGCAATCCCAACGAAATTTTCGTGAATCTTAGTAAATTCCCTCGGAATTGCCGATTCTTCACCGCTTGGTTTTACCGCTCCTTCGCATTGATTTCCATCACTTTGCCTTCTATTCTTTCTTTTGATTTTTGGTCCGTTTGATGGCCGAATAAATTGAGTTCGACCTTTCATGTGATTCATCATATGTCTCTATCGAACTCCCAAAGTACGCAAAAGATATCGGGCATTACTGCTCAAGCTCCTTAGTTTCACTTATATGCCGCTTAGAGGTTATTTCAGGGCTGTTTTTATGTGGATAATATGCTTGATATCTTTTAGCCCCGGGCACTGCCACTTCCATCCATCGTAGGAGCCAGTCCGCGAGGGGGGAGATAAGAATTCAGCAGTATCCGATCTGGAAGCAACGACCTCTTGCACCTAGTTCGAGCAGCCAGACGCCCACCGGGCTTCAGTCCGGGACGGAGGATGGATCAATTGGCGGAGGAACGGAGCGACTCTCCCTGGCTCCCCTGCAGCGACATCCTTCTGACCCGACGTCACTCGACCTCCATCTTAGGTGAGCCCGGAATGACAATTGCCTGCGATCTCTAAAGCCCCATCCGTGGTAGGCCGATTCGATCCTTTGGCTCGACGGCCCCCTTTCGCACTCTCCCGTCAGCTTTGTTTCCTAGCCGCATACGTCAAGGCTCGCTATTCCTTCCTCCTCCTTTCTTTTCCAAAACGCAGCCTACTTAGATTCGTGGATCAACCATGAACAAAATCTTTCACTTGGGCCTTAGGAGCGTTCCATTGCTGGTTTGTCCCTCCATTTTTAATCTTTAGTACTCGGGGGGCAGAACTGGTCCCCTTTCTTGGTAAGGAAAGGCTTTCCGGAAATAAATAAAAATAAAATAAATATGAAAACATCAAAGTGGGATGTCGTACAGACTCTCGCACAAATACCACTATGTATAGCTTAAAATTTCGCTATATAGCGAATTCCCGCATAGCGAAAATTTCGCTTAGCTGTGAAATTTCCTCGGGCTTATGATTGCGAAATTTCCGTCGTCCAGATTACCCCCATCTTCATTCTCGTTTCAAAATTTCACTTAAACCTAAAATTAATAAAAGAAAAATTAAGAAAATCATTAAAAGTGAAACAAGTCGAACAAAGATTAACTAAAAATAGAGAAAATCTAAAAGACAAATTATAGAAATCCAATTAAAATAAAATAAAATAAAATAAAACATGAAAAATTAAAAACAAAAAGTGGAGAGATCAGAGCCCCCAAAACCACTTCCTTAATTTCGAGGTCAGTTGAACCGGCGAGCTTAGAAATGCTCCGCCCGGTGCCCAAATCCGAACTCGCACCAACCAACCGTAGCTATGCAATGTAGGCAAATTACAGTCTTTTGATGTAGTGGCAAAATCTGCATAGGCCACTAATCTCTTGGCTCGCGATGGCAGCAAAGTATTGACTTAGCTGTGGGAGCAAAAGCGCGTGTTTCGATTCACTGCAGCGTAAGATGCATACACTCGTCACCGAGGGGCTAATGCGTGGGTTGTTTTTCGTCGGGCAAGGCATTAGGATCCAAACTATGGGTCGGTTGAATGATAGGTTTCGGTCCCTTCCATCAGCTTCCGTCCATCGCCTTTCTCGCTTAACAATGGGAGGTTGCCTTCTTCCCATAGGCGTATACAAAGACTAATGCCCGAGATTCAAAATTTTCATCAGCCTTTGTAGTCGCCATGACAATGATCCTCCACTCATATGTCAACGCACACTTCAGAGATTCTCCCTGATGATCAAGTTGTCGGGCAAGCTTTGAAATTGAACATTGCAGTCACAAATTGCCGAATCTAATTTCACTTCAAAACCCATCTAATTGCTCAAAGGGTTCTCCACAAGATTTTTCGACCAATCAAGTATTGAATTTCTTGTTCTTCCACATCATCACCTACCGCTTGCAAGGTCTAGAATTGCTTGCTCAACCGGGGAGATTGGCCAGGGTGGCTTTTCGAGGCTGACAAAGATAAGATAATCGTGGATGGATGTGATGGTGTGCATAAGTCGGGATAACACCGTAGAGGGCGTACTGCCCATCGGGTCTCATATTCCTCATGGACCATATTCATTCGATTCTCTCCATGGTCATTCACTTTGCCATGCCGTTTCAGAATCCCTCATGGACATGTAAGCTCTAGGGTTTCTCTCCACAAGGTACTCACTATATTGTTCTCCCTCTTCCATTTGGTCACAATTCAAACCCACTGAACATTCAATCCTGCAGTAGAAATAAGGCAACACAAGACAACACCTAAAACAGTCCTGCAGGAATTTTTTTTTTTTTTTTTATATGAAATGAAAAGAAAATGACAATAAAATATAAAAGCAATTCACTAGTACTTGTGATGAGGATCATGCTCCACTGCCAAATGCACTTCAAAATCATCCCCGGCCAACGGCTACCATTTGATTCGTACTAATAAAGAGGGGTGATCCTAATCAACAAAATTTATATCCTGTTCTTCCACGCGCAGAAATGCTAATGCAAAAGATAGTGGTCTAGTGGTCGAATACGTGGACGCAGCTTTGCTGATCGAACCAAAACACATGTACTAATATATCACACCAGTGCCAAAGGACTATTAACTAATCCCCGACATCGGCGCCATAAAACTTGTTGAGTGAGACCAAATGACATATACACAAGTTTGTAACAAAATTACCAAAGGACTATTAAATAATCCCCGACAATGGTGCCATAAAACTTGTTGACATTATACTATATAAAACCAAAATTCCCTGTGAGTAAATCATTTTCAAATTTTGGTTTTGGTCCTATATTCCCGTAAGTGCACAGTCGACAAGTAATAAAATGGATTTAAGTCCATCATCCCACGTAGATCTCAAGAATTTTAAATCAACTATCCCGACTTTCACTCAATTCCATACTATTTCGGGATCTTATAAAAATGATATACTGGATCCAAATTTTAAGGAAATGGAAAATTATACGAATACAAGGAAACGAATGAACACTCAAATAATTCAAATATAAAGAATAAAGAATAAATGAATATTTAAGAAAATAAATGGTCACGAATAGCTATCTTTCGTGAGTACCCATCAAGAATCCTCGCTATAGTGAAGTATCAATTCTTTAGTAAACACTGATAAATTTTGTTTCTGTATTTCTGTGTTTTAAAACTGGCCCAAGGTGTTTAGTAGTACAAATTGAGCTCTCCAAATCCCACATTTCATTATCTAATTTTCCTGATTCTAAGAGAGATATTAAATAACTAGATTTTAAAAAGGATTTCAACTGCTCAGAATACTTCATACCTTATTTCATGGATCAAACCTTAGCTCCCAAGATTCCAGCCAAGGAAGGATATACAACTTCCAGGATGCTCTTCCTCAAAATTAGAATAGATCGCCCTCTCCTTGATTAGATCTTAGCTAACACGGGATTGGCCTCACTATTCGAATTGAGGTGAACTCTCTGCTTGTTTAAATTGATAACTCATTCAACCTTTCATCATGAGAAGAGATTTCGATCGGCAAACTTGCAAGCTCATGAGATCCTCTAACAGCGTGTTAATATACCTTCAAGAAATTGTTCATAACTCTCGTGAATGCCTCTCTGTATCACCTCAGAGGGCCTCCTCAAATCGTGTTAATGAGACAAATCTTATATAACTATATAAGAACGATATTCGCATCAAAAATAGTAAACCATAATCCAAGTAAATTGCAAACTGAATTCACAAGTCGTTGGAAACAACTACAGAAAGATAAATTACCATAACATTTACCAATAAGCCGGGTTCCCACCACTCAATTACACACTACAACATTCCTTTGATCATAAGAATAACTCCAGATTATGAAATCGAAGAGCCGAACTCCAAATTGTTTAAACTTCAAACATTCCGTAATTTGAAAAGAATTGAATTTCATCTCACTGCCGCAAAACGATAACATCCAGATCCGTAATAAAATCAAAACTAGAAACGATAAATCTAATCTAATTTAACTATCAATATTGAAGAAAAGAAAAGAAAAGAAAAGAAAAGAAAAGAAAAGAAAATAAAGAAAATTAGCTCGGGCCTACCCGCACTCGCCTCGTGTCTTCAATGAGCCAAGTCGTTCCTTCCGGTAGCCGCAGATTTATGGTTTCCTCGGCCAAATCTCAATCCCAACGTGATTCGCTGTGGATTTCCGCGGACCGCCCAAGTTATCGCTCGTCGCGACCAAACTCGTCAGCGACATCATCCATGCGTCGCGCGAAGATCGATCTCAAGTCACGACATCAACTTACGCCATGCGTGCCTTGAACTGTCGTTCATGATGTCGCGCTGATCAATCTCTTGTCGCCACATCACCATGTCTTCGGTGAGGCTTCAAATGAGCAGCTCGATGTCGCGACATCGACCTCGTCGCGACATCACTTAGCGCTCAGGTTTCAATTGGTCTCTCCGATGTCGCGACATCGGATATCTTGTCGCGACATCGCCAAGTCTTCGTAGCCTTCTAATCGAGCGGAGTTTCGGCGTCGCCGACATCAACCCTTTGTCGCCGACATCACTATGGAACCGCGAACTTTAGCCGGTCAAGTCCTGGCGTCGTGACTCGATCTCTTGTCGCTGACATCGATTATAACTTCGCAGCTTCAACTCGGGTTGTTTTTGGGTGTCACGACACAAGCTACCCTTCCGTCATGACAACAACTTCGCGAACTCATCATCCTTCCAAACCTGTCATAGCTTCAAGGCGATTCTCTTGTCGCGACCTCCATCCCGAGTCGCGAAATCAACCCTTGTCGCCGACATCGATGCCGTTTCGCGACATCATTCCCAGCTTCCGGGTTTAATTCTCACCGCTTATCCGTGACTCGCCGCCACTCGCCGTTTATTTCCTTCACTACTCACGCGATAGCTTACTGGCCGTCATGATCGGCTTCGTAGATTGTCGATGTCACGACAAAGATCCGTGATGTCGCGACATGAAGTCTTCTTCTTCTTCATTTCTGGTTGTTTACCCGAGCTTTTAACCCTCGCCGCCTGTTTCAAGTAAGCTTCGCTTCCGACCGAGTTTTATCACGAACCTGGATATGCATTTTGATTACTGCCAAAGCTTCACGACATCAGGTTCCTTCATCTTTGTGCGCCTTTTCTGCTGCAACTTGCTTCAGCCAATTATCTCATTAAAGCTCATCCAACTTCTGCTTCTTTTTCTTAAAAAATTCTTCTTTTTCTTGAATTCCCTGCCATTTAACAAATTTGGGTGAGCTTATTATTTCGCATTCAACTATTCCTTTTACATTAAAATAAAACAGAAAATGGGACTAAAAATAGATGACTTTTTAAGCTCATCAAACTCCCTGCTTAAAATTTCGTTTGTCCTCAAGCAAAGAGGAAAGAATCGTTTAACCTCAAACAAATAGGGACATTTTTCTCTGTCGGTTGCTAGCTTTTATCCTTCCACTTTTAATCGGGAATTAAAATATCATCATATTTCAAAAATTCGGCTTAAATGCAAGAACAGCATGGTATACTTCTATTACAAAATCTCCTGATAAACTAATGTATGTAAACAGTTTATTATTTAAGCCTTGTTTGTGTGTGTGTGCAGGTCAGCAAGGAATCCTTCTCAATTTTGTATTAGATTTAGTCAATCTTCTGGGAGTTTTTCTCAAACTATTTATTAAAGTCCCATATGCTTGTTTTTCATATTGATCTCCACTAATGTGTGATTCCAACTCAAAATCAATCGTGCCTTTGGCTTGTAATGTCAGTTTCGGGAAAAAGTAGATGAATGGAATTTTTAGGCCGGTGACACCCAAACTCTTTTTCTTTCTCCTCAACCGCTATTTCCCTTTGTACTCCTTTAAAAACTCCCCAAACTCATGTTTGGGATACCACCTTGATTTTCTTCTTTCAAAGCCGCATGTCCCAATTCTCTTCCTCAGAATCCAAACCTCGAGAAATTCTCCTTCTTATCACCATTCAAGAATTGTGTTATGTTTTTGTCTTTTTAGGCTTCTAACACTCTTAGCGAACTTTGGGTTATAGCTCCCATACCGATGGTATTAGGGTACTAGGTGTTGAAACACCCCTAAGAACTTAATTGTTCAAGAGAGTTAGGCCACAAGACAAAAACCTATTCCTTTAAGCTTTCTTTTATTTTGTATTTTCCTACTTTAGATCTTTCTTTCTTCACCTTTTCTGTATATCTCTTCAGTTCTTCAAAATTAACAGCTCCCAAACTTTATCTCTTTCTCCTATTTGAGTTCTTGGGTCATCATAGGTTCTTTACTGGAAGATTAGTGATAAAGGGTGGCTTGGGATTTTCACTGGCTTATTTCGAAGATATGGAATATCTTGGCTCAAATTCGGGGACTAAGGTGTATGCATAAGCATATATATAATGGTGGCTAGAATAGTTCAAACTGTTCAAGAATGGCCTCTATCATGTCTTGTCGGCTGTTTCACCTAGGATTTCGCCTCAATCAATATTCAAACAAGTTCTGTAGATCATGGATTATAATTTCGAATTCGTAAAATTTTCCTAATTTCACCAAAGTTTCAAAGGTGTTGTTGACCAAGGTATTATTTCCTTCAAGACTTATGCTCATTCAATCGGCTCGTTTACATTAGTTTAACCAAGCATTTTGTTACATCGCACAACCAATTTCAATTTTTCCACCTAAACTAATCGAACATCACAATAAATACTCTTAATTCCGCTTTCTTTATTCATGCCTATTCTTTCGGGATAAATCAACGTAACGTGTTATTATTTTGATTCCTAAACGTAAAAATAAACTAGCACGTAAACAAAATTCAAACATCATGATCAACCAATTTTAGAAATCAATAGAAATTTTATTCAAATATCAAAAAGATTTCGATATTGTACAAACTGTTTCATTTACAAACATTTTTGTAACTAAGTTCAAGAAAAACTCTCTATTTCCTGCTCGAAAATCCTATATCTTCTTCAGAAGTTTGTAGCCCCCGCTTCAAAATTTGGTTTACCAGACCTTGAGCTCCTCCTAGAGTGATTCAATCGCAACAAGGTCGCTCAACAAATCGCTGCTTCTCCCTTTTTCTTTGAGCTTTTGTTGATGGATTCTAACTAATCCATATCTCCTTCCCATCAACCGCTTCTCTCGGATGACACCCACGCTTTATGGAACAAAGAATGGAATTATTTGTTTTCGACTCCATTCATTCCATAAAAACAAATAGCTTGCAATCCTCGACTCCTTTTTTTTTTTTTTTTTTTCGCTTCTCATTCTCCCTTCTTCATTCTTTTGCTTGCTTCTCTTCCTTTGTTCCCCCATCCTTTTATAGTGAGTTGCGTCTCTTGGGAAGAACAAGGTCATTTCTTATTTCCTTCAATTTTCTATGGGAAGATTAAATGAGATTCTTCAATTTATGCTCTTCTTATATTTCCAACTGGGATTTGTGGCTTTTCATTGAGAATTTTGATCGTTTTTCTTGAATGTCTTAACTTTCCTCTGATTATGCTCCTTGAAACTGAGAATATTCCAATTTGCTAGATCAAGAGATGTTTCGTTTCTCGCATTTATGACCATTTATTCTCGCAAAATCAGAAATTTGGGTGAATTGTAGTTTCATGGATTTTAACTGAGACTAGACACTGAGTTCAATGTCAGGACACTGTCTTTTAAAGTCAGTATATTAACTATTGGACCACTAAATCAGACATTATTTGCTGGAAGTCATGACTTCAGATTTTTATGTTGTGACCTGAAAATTTGAGTCACGACAGGGAATGTTCTTCCCTTCTTATATTTCTGTTATGACGAAATTTCATCATTTTGACTTTCTTTTCCACTTCTTATTCTTCATACTCCAAAGATTCTCGTTAACCCTTTTGAATCAGTGTTAGGTCCCAAAACAAAATTAATCCAATTCACAGCAATATCTAAATTGTTCAATTTCACTCAAAACGACTACAATTCGATTTATTTTTATCATGCAAGAATTTGACAATTTCTATTATGTCTCATATTCAATAGTTAGGCATTCAACACACGAAAAAAAAAAAAAAAAAACTCCCCCAAACTTGCAATCATGCTATATCAAATATAAAATTTAACAAATATTTCAAATCAAATGTGCAAGTAAATAAAAGTCAAGAGAAAAGAATAAGAACTCCCTTTTTTATTCCAATCATGTTATATCTGTTGTCCTGAAATGTGATTTCAGAGGTTCTTCTTTTTGTATATTCTTCTTTCTTTCCTCAAACTGCTCCATTTTTAAATTCTAGCTAAACTTTCTTTTATTCACCAAATGTATCAATGCATCCAGCTTGGCTTCTATAGCTGACAGCTTGTTCAACTCATTCATTCCACTCTCTTTAGCTCACATTTCTCCCGAAGATCTTCAGGTGGCCTAATGTTGTATTCAAGAAGATCCTTCCAAGCAAAGATACATATTCTCATCTTCCCCATGTTCGAATTAGTACTTCCCTTCTTGTTCGTAAGGAAGGGATGGGGGAAAGAATATGCTGGAATAAGCTTCCATCAGCTCTTCCCATGTGTTAACAGATTCATATGGTAGTGAGTTAAACCATGTTGCAGCCATATCTTGTAAAGAGAATGGGAACAACTGCAGCTGAATAACTTCTGGTCTCACACCATTCAATTTAATTGAATTGGCTATTCTCGTAAACGTCCTAAGTGTTCACAATGGGATCTTCGCGACGCACTGTGAATTGGTTTTGTTGAACCATGGTGATCGTGGTCGGCTTGAGCTCAAAGTCGCTCGCGATCTATCGTTGGTGGTCTCACCGCTAAATATTTATATCGATGAATGATCCATAAGTCCTCCATAAGATCCTCGCTCGGCGTGCTTATGCCGCAAAAATCATGATTGACTTCACCGTTTAATCCTTCATCTCGTCATGGTCACGTTCAAATTTCTTTGTCTTCTTCTCTGAAGCTCTGAAAGTGTTCTCTCTCCAATTCGCTCAGCCGGAATCGACATCCCTTTTTCTTATGCATTAAAGGTCTTCCCAAATCAAAGTACACTCGTGATCAATAGGATTAGTCCGTCAACAAATATTTTCAATATGGCTGTTAAATGTTAGTGGCCAAAATAACCACTGCTTGAAAAGCTATTTTTGTTCTTTTTCTTTAAAATGTCCAAATTAGTATTTCCTTCTTTCGTCTGAATATTGATTTACTAAATTCTTTCGATCCCCGGCAACGGCGCCATAAAACTTGTTGATCGAACCAAAACACATGTACTAATATATCACACTGTACGCTAAAGGATTCATTAACTAATCCCGACATCTACAAAACTCTGGCTGAGTGAGACCAAATGACATATACACAAGTTTGTAAATAAAATTACCAAAGGACTATTAAATAATCCCCAACAATGATGCCATAAAACTTATTGACATTATACTATATAAACCAAAAATTTCCTAGAGTAAATCATTTTCAAATTTTGGTTTTAGTCTGATATTCTCGTATGCAATGTGTCGACAAGAATAAATGCATTTAAGTCCGTATATCGATCCTACGTAGATCTCAAGAATTTTAAATCAACTATCCTCGACTACTCAATCTCCATACTATTTGGACCATAAATGATAGTGGATCTAGCTTTAAGGAGCCGAAAATTATACGAATACAAGGAAATGAATGAACACTCAAATAATCCGTCCGAAATATAAAGAATAAAGAATAATGAATATTTAAGAAAATAAATGGTCACTGAATAGTTATCTTTCAGAGTACCCATCAAGAATCCTGCTATAGTGAAGTATCAATTCCTGTAGTAAACATTGATAAATTTGCTTGTGTATTTCAGGTTTTAAAATCTGTCCAAGGTGTTTAGTAAAGATAAAAATCGGATCTCTCCAAACTTCACATTTCATTATCTAATTTTCCTGATTCTCTCGAAGAGAGGATATTAAATAACTACTTTTAAAAAGGATTTCCTTAATCTGGTTTTGCAATACTTCATACCCATTTTATGGACTGTAAACCTTAGCTCCCAAGTTATCTACTAAGCAAGGATATATAACTCCAGTGATGCTTTTCCTCAAAATTAGAATAGACACCCTCTCCTTTGGGATTAGATCTCATCTAACACGGATTGGCCTCACTATTCGAATTGAGGTGAACTCTCTACTTGTTTAAATTGATAACTCATTCAACTCTTCTTGATTTCATGAAGAGATTTATCAAGTAAACTTGCAAGCTCATGAGATCTCGAATACAGTTAATATACTCTTCAAGAGTTGTTCATAACTCAGAATGCCTGCGGTCACTCAGGGCCTTGAAATCGCAGAGCAATGAGACAAATCTTATAACTAGTATAAAGAAACCGATATTCAACATCAAAAACAAGAAACCCATAATCCGTAAGTAAATTGTGAACCGAATTACAAGTCATGGAAACAACTATGAAAGATAAATTCTGACTATAACATTTACTCAATCGAAGCTAGGTTCCTCAATTACTGAATTACACACTATAGCATTCCTCTTATCATAAGAATAACTGCATTATGAAACTGGAAGAGCCGAATTCCAGAAATTTGTCTAAACTTCAAACATTCCGTGCAAGAATTTGAAAGAATTGAATTCAGATTCGCCGCCAAAACGATAACATCCGCATCCGTAAAATAAAACGAAACTAGAACGACAAACTAATCTAATCTCTACCATCAATATTGAAGAAAAGAAAAGAAAAGAAAAGAAAAGAAAAGAAAATAAAGAAAATGATTTTCGCCTACCCGACTCCTCTCAGTCCGTGTCACCGCTGCCGCTCCTCTCCGGGTGAGCGCAGATGATAGGTTTTCCGCTAGGCCCTAATCCCAACGCATTCGCCAGAATTTCCAAGTGGATCGCCTAAGTTATCGCTCAAATCGACCTCAAACTTTGTCGCAGGAGATCATCCATGTCGCGACATCGATCTCAAGTCGCGACATAAACTTATGTCTATGCAGCTTTGAACTAGTCGTTCATGACGTCGAGACATCAATCTCTTGTCGCGACATCAGCTCATGTCTTCTGCAGGCTTCAAATGGTTACTCCTGATGTCACGACATCGATCCCTTGTCGCGACATCACTTTTGGCGCCTTCGCAGGTTTCACTGGTCTTCTCCCGGCTGTCGCGACATCGGCGGTCTAGCGCGGCACGCCTCAAGTCTTATGCAGTTCTTAAATCGATGGTTTCGATGTCGCCGGCTATCAATCCCTTATCGCCATTATCACTTTATAGAATCGCGTTCTTCACCGAACAGTCTCATGTCGCGGATTCCTCGACCGCCGCGACATCGTGATTATAACCTGCAGCCTAACTCGGTTGCTTCGTGTCGCGACGTCACCCCGCCGCGACAACAACTTCGCGAACTCACCATCCTTCCAAACCTACCGCAACTTCATAATATTAGTCTCAGCCGCGATTCTCCATCCCGAGTCGCGACATCAACCCTTGTCGCGATGATCACGATATTGCCGCCACATCATTCCCTTAGCTCGGTTTAATTTCACGCTTATCCGTGATTCCCCACGCACCGCCTGTTTATTTCCTTCACTCATCGTTGTCGCGATAGCCATCATTCGCCATGGATCGCTTCAGATTATTGTCGATGTCACGACAAAGATCTGCATGTCGCGACATGAAGTCTTCTTCTTCTTCATTTCCCGTCAGTTTACCCGGAGCTTCTTTTAACCCCTCAACCCATTTTGTTCTTCAAGTAAGCTTCATTTCCGACCGAGCTCACCGCTGCACCCGATATACTTTGATTATCGCAAAGTCACGACATCGTTCCTCTCATCTTTGTGCGCCTTCGCAACTTGCTTCAGCCTAATTATCTCATTAACGCCATCCAACTTCGCTTTTCCGCAAAATTCTTCTTCGACTCCCATTTAACAAATTTGGTGAGTTTCTTCATATTTCAAGATCTTAATTATCTTTCTGGTTACTAAAATAAACAGAAAAAATGGACTAAAAAATAGATGACTTTAAGCTCATCGCTTTCTTCATACAAATGATTTAAGGAAGTCAAAAATGGTGAATTTGTTTGGATTTTAAGGTGGTGGATAAAAATAGGGGGTTGGTGGTTTGCAACCGAAAATAAAATGAAGAAAAATAAGAAAAGAACTCTTGAAGCATCGGGGCCATTTGTTTCGTGAGGTCCAAGGCAACCGAGAGGTCCCCGGGTTCATTTCTCAGACAGAGGATGACATATAGTCATCTCCCGAACCTGATCTTCATTTAGCTTTTAAAACTAAACCCTAATAATTTTCCTTTGATATAAAGCATTTATTTAGCATTTATGGTTCCTACAGTGAAAATCTATCACCTTGACCCATTCTACAATGACTCGTAAAGTATAACTGAATGAATCTCAATGGATCAAAAATAAGCATCCATCAACCCTAAAAGATTACCAAGTATCGGATCACAGGATGCACTTACAAAGAAAAAATATAACCTTAACCTACCTCCGCTGGCTCGGGAAGAGCACCACGGATATTAGCAGGTCTTAAAGCTAAGAATACACTGAACCCTAAAAGCTTGCCAAGTATTGGCTAAAGAAAGTACATAAAAAGCTTTAAACCTAGAGTTGAAAATTTAGGAACCAAAATGTCAAAACCCGTCGTGAAACAGGGAACCAAATTTGGGCCACTTCAGATCCTACCCCCAACATCCTTCTACTTCAAGGAGGAAGGGTTTTAGTTTCGCCTCATCCTCCAAGTCATTATCCCTATGCTCAAGTAACCAAGAAAGTGGGAGAGAAAGAGAGAGACAAGAGAGAAAATGAGGGCCAGTGCCAGGCCCGGTATTTCCTTCCAAAACTAAAACTTAGGTTAACAAAGTGGTTTTATAATGGCTTATATAACCTTTACAAACATGTGAAATACCAAAATAAATCCAAACTAATAATTACAGTGAGGGTAGAAATGAGAAAAACCAAAAACGGAGTCGTTTGGATCAGAGAAACAAAAGCAGAAAATTTCGCTATGCACAGTGAATTTCGCTATGATAGCGAAAATTCGCTATCATAGCGAAAAATTCGCTATCATAGCGAAAAATTCAGGCATAGCGAAAATTCAAAATTTCGCTATGCACAGTACTTTTCGCTATGATAGCGAAATTTCGCTATCATAGCGAAATTATTCAGCGTAGCGAATTTTGGCAATCGCTCCTCGCTATCACCACGCTTTCAAGGGCTACTATTCCCACCGTGAGACTATTCCATTTCTTCATTTTGATATTCTTCATTCTCTGCATTAATTAAATTGATAGAAACCATATGAAATTTATGGGAAATCAACTCCTGACTTTGGTTATGATTGATTGACACGATAATTTGGTTTCCAATTCCTAAAACTAAGTAAAAACAATTTAAATGCAATCGGCGTGCAATAGGACCCGAACATGTCAATTTGTTGACTATAACACTAGTACACAAAAAGCGCCAAACCTATTAAAATAAAATCAAATAGCACTGCACTAATCGTAGATCACACCCCTTTCACCCCGACTAGGTACGGTCAGCGTGAGCCGTGACGCCTATCAGAGAAGCGATGATCTCGACTTCCGGGTCCGGCACTAGTTCCCGACTCGATGTTTTAGCATCCAGATCCCTGGATGAAGACGCACTGCTTGCGATTAAATTTAGCAGGTCAGCAGTAATAAAATGTTCCCCGTCCATAATTTCTTAAGGCAATCCAAGGTGGGAGGCTCAACATCAGAGGCGCCGGGTTCCGCCTCTCACATCGACTAGGTTCTTGGAGTGAGAAGAACTTCGTGAATGACGCTCCCGCCTCGTAAATCTCCACAAATGACGGATTTTATCAAGGCTTGCTTTTTCCACCCAGTGTACCAACCTACCCCTCTGGTTTTTCCCTGCACCAATAATCCATAATCAATTACACATAAAAAGTCATATGTATACACACACATCGTTAAACTCAACCTGTCCCCTACACACACCTAGAAAAACCGTGATTGGTTAACATTAAATGGAAGCCCAGGGAAACCCGGGGTCTCATCCTAAGGCCCTTACCAAAGATCACACCCCTCGCCTCCATCCGAGGCGACCTGAGAGTCCATTAACAAACCGCGCTTGGGGAACTCACGACATGGACATTCGGCCACCCTGCGCTACCCTCAAGGAATAAGCAAAACAAATCTCAACCAACAAAAGGTCAAGTTGGTACAAGAGGTTCAGTACACTTCATCCTCTTAGAATCTGAATGGTGTTGGGATGGACGAGGGTCGGCGACGCCCTGGTGAAATGCAAAAACTGCTTAATAGTGGCAAGCACAAGGACGATTCGCCTATTAGAGCACAATACACAAACGTGGGCCAAACTCATGGGCCCCTGTGTCATCTTAGTAGACGCAACAGGCGCCGACCAACTATGTTATTCCTAGATCGACCCATTTCAACCAAAGCATACCAAACACCATAGCTTTCGACCATAAGGATTTTGCTAGCCAGGAATTGAGAAAGCATAGGAACAGTACATGCAAGTACGCAGGAATTTCAAGAAATATATATTCATTAATCACGCCAGAAGACATTCGTAATTACACGACATCGTTTTTTTACAAAGTGATCATCTTATGCTACAGTCCATAGGATCCAAATCTGAGCCCAAACAAAAGCAATCATGGGTGCGAAGGCCGAAAACAAGGAAAGAAGAAAAAGATGAAGAAGAAAGGTCCTATGGAAGTGGAAAGGAACATGAAGAACCCTGCTGCTTCGGGAGGGGGTGTCCTTGGATGCAGAGGATTCCATTCAAGTTTTAGAACCACCCAAAGGCCAACCAGAACATGGATATTTAATTCCAACTCTACACAATCCTTGCAATCTTCGATCTGGTTCATGCATGGAAATCATGTTCAAACCGTCTATCGTAACCATCCTTCATTAAGCAATCCTCAGATCGACTCCAGTGACACTAACCAACCTTCTCAGTTGAGAAGACTAGGGATAACCCGGTGCGCAAGAATCCCAGCCACCCTCGAACCTTTTTGAGAGAACTCCAGCCTTAAGGGTATCCAAAGCGACCACAGCAAATGCAAATCCAAAAAGTTAGAAAATTCACGTTGGAACATACCATCATTGATTATCTACATTGTTCCACTATCTTGGAGTCGATCGAACCACGTTTTCTTTTTCCCGCGGGGAGATGCTTGCTCCCAGCGGGGAAAAAGGGCGCATTGTGGGTACCATGGGCTTGGGCCCAACTACTCACGTGCGAGGCCCCGTGACTACGGACCACGGATGATGGCCCGACTGGCGGTACACGTCGTTCTCATTTACAAGTCGAGGTCCGACATTGTCCCAATCGGGTAGGGCATATCTTGCTAGATCTTGTCTTTCACAATTTGGTTATAATCTTTAAAAAGGCATCCGGATGACCTCTCTGAACTTGAAAAAGTATAAGTTATGCTCGCAGCCACGAGGTGGTGAGCATTTCTTGAGTTAGAAAATCTCTGGACCCAGTAGGCTGCCTCCCCAAAAGGAAAGGAAGCAGGTCATAACTTACGAGAAGAGCCACCTTCCCCTTCCATTTCGGAAGGAGATTATCTACTTTCCATGGAAAGAGGATCTCCTTCCTTCTAGATAAAAGAAGGAGATAACAGAAGAAAGAGGTACGAGATTACATACTAAATGAATGGGGGTTTTCACTCTCTTGGCTGACTAATATAACTTAAGCATCGGAGAGGCAGCGGGCATACCACCGTCGTTTTCTTGTTTGTTTTGCATGTATTCGCTAGCTGGTTCATGCTTTGACGGTTCAGTGACTCAGAAAGTTCAGGAGACCACAAGATCCATTCATGAGTCATCATCATCTTTATTATCCTAGATTCATACGAGAGATTTGTCACACTATGACAACCCATAACATGATATTCCATAATAAACTATACTTATCCATTGGCGGAGTTCAACGTGAACTCCATTATGGGGATGTTGCTAGAGTCTTGGGGATCCCCCTTGAGAGACCTGATTATAGTTTCTAGCCATGGAATTCTAGCTTGAGGTGTCATGGTGAATCTTATAGTGGAATGACCCTGATTAGGTAGTTTTGTGCGGAGGTGCGGTAACCTTGTGATGTTATTGGTTGATGTAGTTATGCACTACCCTTATGCACACAAGGTTAAGGGGAGGGATGAGTTCCTCAAAGCCCTCTATTGCATCCATAGAGATATATGGTTCTGCATGCCCTCCTAGATTGTTATGGCCGGCCTTGTTTCGCCAGTGGAAGGTGAAAATCAATGACTATTTGTTAGTGATAGTGATTGAGAGATGTTGCATCGGTTGGTGAGCGGTGTCATAAGAGTGGTGCTCTTTTATGATGTTTAGTGTGTGAAGTAAGAAGATGGGAAAGATTATGCCTGAAAAAAACACCACGAGAGGGTGCGGGGATTAGTTTCGCGGTTCGTGATTTCCCTACGTCTGCTGTTTAAGCCCGGATCACGAGGTGTTTTCACTATATATCAGTTAGGTTACACATTGGACTTAAGTGAGACAAGGCTTCCCATTTCTCACAACCATCTTCTCCTAACTATCCTATAGAGAAACATTGAAATAATCTCCTCATTTCAGCTGCATCTTGGTTCATTAGTGCTGATCACTCCATCCCAGTGAAGAAAAGCGTGCTCACCGTGAAGTTTTGTGTAGTAGGCTGGCTTTACTCTTTATCTGAAATAAGCTCCTCTAAAAATCCTCATTTGTGTGCTTAATCGATGATCTTTAATGGTCTTTCTTTTTACTTTATTTTTAAGCCTGAAGTTGAGAATCTTTATTTTGGTCAAATCTACATTTTTCCAAAATCGTTTTATATGCTTACCACCATTAGTTGATATCCTTCCTTATTCATGGAGCAGAATATTTTCTTTTCCAACTAGTTTTCTACAGATAAGAACTCCTACAGCTGATATTTTTGTTGATTCGGAATATGCACAATATTCCTTTTGTACTTCCTTACTCAATACATAGAGGATAAACCAGATTTTCTAATATCTTGCTTGATTGGTGTAGAACCTTTCCAATGCAGTTGAGGGTCTAACTAAGGTAAGGTTCACCTTTCCTTATGTTTGGTTAACATGTGAGACCCAAACACCTTTGGATGGATGTTTAACATGATTTGCTGCAACCTCCACTACGTCAACAACTGAAGCACTTCATAAATTTTATTTTTAACAAGGGTTCTGCCAATAATGATAATCTAACAATCTCCCCCTTTAGCATGCTTTGGAAAAAATAAAATTAAAGGTATGTGGCGAACAAGAGAAGTGCTCATGCTAGAAAACCAAACAATAACCATAACAAAAATAGGCATCCATAGGGTGGATTGTGACCATATCGAACATGTGCTAGTAAACATATCCTGAAAATAACCATCCACGGAGGCAAAGTTATATGACAGACCAAGCATATGTAGTTTGACCATATCCAGAACATGTGTGAGTAAACAAATATCAGTAGCATGTGTAGTTGACCATATTGAACAAATATCCAGACAAAGAGTGTCATAGTCAAGTCAAAGGCAAAAAAAATTAGAGTGTACCATACCATATCAAAGAAACGTTCTCCCCTTTTTTTTTTGCCAAAGAAGGCCAAAGAAGGGAAACCTAATGCACGAAATCCGAATAGTACAAAGGCTCGGTATCACCACTTGGCGCAGTGGCGAATCCAGCTTAGATTGGAAGAAACGATGAAGCAGGTACAGAGCATCAGGAATGGTATGCTTGAGGCGGCGAGAGCTGACACAGCGATGCGGGTTGGAGCGTAGGAGATATCTGAAGCATGGGGTATAGTCCTGTAGCATCGGAGCCTGACGTAGATGAGAGTTTTGCAAGGTCGTTGTTCATAGGTAGAGGGGAAGTCAAACTGGGTTCAACAGGAGGAGGTACTATTGTAGCAGAAGTGGAGTCATCAGTGGAGGCAGGAGCATCACCACCATTCCTAGAAGGGGTGTTAGTCTTGTGTAGACCTCGGAACAGCTTAGGATTTAGTTAGATCTCAGACGGGACCACTGCGGTAGTGCTTGGAGGAGCGATGGAATGCGTTGATCCTTGAGAATCGAAGATGAAGGGTGAATGGTCGTCTGAAGTTTGAAAATTTGAAGATTCGACGTGTGCGAGAATATGATCAAACACTAGTCGCTTTGGGATAAAATGTGCTAGTCCCAATTTAAAACAATAAAGTGGTAAGTCTTGTAACATGAGACTTATGAGTGCCAAGAAGCCAATATATCTTAGATCTTATAGTATGGGTATTTTATGGTTCGCGATGATGAACATTGCCCTTGGCTAAATTTAGGAAGACGGGGGTGTCATCAGTGATGACTGAAACAACCTCCTAAATCGGGGGCTAGATGATTGGTCTAACAGGGTCGGAACAAGCTAGGTAGGCATTGATAATGCTTGGCGAGAAGGCAAACCTATGACCCCGAACATACACCGTCTAGAAGTTAGAGGAAGTGGGATTGCCCATCCCCTTAGTCAAATTGGAGTAGAATTCGAGCAAAACAGTCTTCACGAAAGGCAATACCTTAGTCATAGTGTTAAGAAGATATAAGGCTCCGAGCAATTCAATGGCCCCTGTGGGTTCAAAATCCTGGTAATGGATGGTCCGTTCAAGGATGAATGACCGCTAGACCATAGAATCCCAGAAAGTAAAGTGAAAATCATAAAGGAATCATTACGATGACTGAGAGCCAATTGAGGCATTAGTAGAGGCACATCGCTGGTGCTGGCTGGGAGGCATGCGTCTGGGTCGTGATGCCGCTGGATGACTGGGTTGTGAAAACAAAAGGAGTAGTCTAAGGAGACTTCTGCACAGGTCGCAAAGGTGCCAACGGCCGGGAGTTTTGGCTCTAAGAGTGGTTAGATGAGCCAAAAGAGTAAACTAGGCCTTGCAGTTGTAGAGGAAAAGGAGGAATGATAGAGGAATCTCAACCTATTCAAGTTGTAGAGATGCCATTGGAAAATTCGATACCAGTCGAACTCCGCTTGCTCTTTAGGTTGCATAGCAACGAATAGAGAGTAACATAATCATTGGCGACATCAACATTTGCCTCGAACGAGGAGTCTAACGAAGTGGAAGAGGGGATGCAGATCTGGGGTGGGATTGACGAGGAGAAAGGAATAGAATTTAAACAACCTCATTGGTTACTTTTTTTGATTCTGTAGTGCCCTCGAATCTAGCCACAATTTTCTGGGGCATCGAACACAGCGAGGCAATTGGAGGCATGGGCGGTGGGAGGGACGACAATGGGGGCTCTTCAATTGGGGGTTCAACAAGGATGAGGTTGTCTTGAGAGGCCCCTTAAGAAGATGTAGAGAAGCGTCGAGACAAATTCCTTTGACCCCCTATTTTTCTTGAGCGAGTGGAAACCATGGTTGACGTAGGAATAACTTAGGAGAATTAGGGCAGAAGGCTTTGGAGAGAGAGAAAACGGTGAGGTTTTCGAGCACAGTGAGGATTGCTCGCCCAAAGATGTGGTGGATTAATGCTGTTGCCGTTAGAGATTATGGAAGACATAATCGCCACCTTCTCTATGTTTTGAGAGCGATGTCTTGAACTCAGATGATAGAAGTAGTGAACCTCAAGGAAGCGAAAGCAAAGAATAATAGCAGGGACAAGACTCCTTCGATGAGTTTTTTATTTTTTATTTTTATTTTATTAGTACACCTCTTCAAATCGGTCCTCTCTTTGCCTTCTGAGATACACAACCACAGAAAAGTACTGAAGAGTTGCAATAGCGAGGCATCTAGACCCTTGGTAAAGATATCGGTAAGTTGGTGCTCCGTGGGAACATGTTTGAATTCAATTACTTTGTCTTCGACAAGACTTCAGATAAAATGATGTCGAATATTGATGTGCTTGGTGCACGAGTATTGAACAGGGTTCTTGGAGATGTTGATGACGCTAAGGTTGTCACAATATAGTGTCATATTGGATGATGCAACATCTTGTGCAGCATACTTTTTATCAAGATAAGTTGCAAGTAGTTATTACTTAGATAACAATATATTTTCCTTTCCATAGAAAAGATATGCTAGTATACTTTTGCTAAACTAAGAGACCAAGTTGTTTCGAAAAAAAAAACCCACCCAGTACTTTTGATTGTGGTTGTCCCGATAATGACATAGCGATTACCACATTAGGGTATTAGTAGAGTCATGAGTACCGCGGTCGAATTACATGGTTCAGCGACATGCTTGATGGTACACTGTGGTAATCAGATGACTCTCCTTGGGGCAGGCATGATATCGAGCACAGATTCCAACATTGTAGCATAAGTCTGATCTGCTTGTTGTGAGATAGAGTAAAATGCCAATCATGCTTCTATATAGTGTTTGATCGATGTTCTTACCGCTTTCATCTCGAGAGATTTTCGTATGAGTCTCGATAAGTGTTCGTCGATGAGTAGCAATTATTAAGCGAACTTCTTTGCAGTTCTTGTATTTAGTATGTAGACGAAAGGTTCCATTACTGTTTGTTTGACCATGAGGACGAAAAGAAGTAGAGTCATTTTTAGCTACTAGAGGCTCATCCCAAATTCTGAGCTCATGTTCTTTATAAAGTGTTCCACCATCTTGTGCGATGTTGCACCAAACACTATGTCGTCAACATAAATTTGAGCCACAATGACATCATTAATGCTTTGATTTATGAATAGTGTACAATCGGCTCCCCCTCGAGAATATCTCTTCTTGATAAGATAGTCGAACAATCTTTCGTACTAGGCTCTAGGGGCTTGATTAAGCCCATAGAGGGTCTTCTTTAGCTTGTACACGTACATATGGTGAGTGAGATCTTCAAAACCTTTTGGTTGTCTTCTGAGCATCGCCGTTTAAGTACCGTTTAGGAGGATGCTTTTGACATCCATCGATGGGGATTTGAAGCGAGTTGACAAATGCCATGAGAAGACGGATTGATTCTAGGTGAGCTACAAGGGTAAATGTCTCATGAGAAGTACGATTCCCTCCTTCCAGGAGTGTATTCTTGGAAGCGACCTAATCGGGACCTTGTTTATGGTGATATTCTGGTTCCATATGATTTGTTCTTGAAGATCCATTTTAGTTCCTACGCGTTGACGTCGTAGTAGAGTTACTAGATCCCATTCTTCATTCCTTGTGAACTTGCTTAGTTCTTATTGCATTTCAATCAACCAGTAGTCATTTTCCAGGGCTTCCTTAATGTTTTTGGGTTCAATGGAGGAGGTGTAACATGTGTAGTGTTAGAGAAGTGCTCTAAAAATCGCCGTTCGCACTTGTTATCCCTTTATATTATTTAATATAAGGCTTCTTCATTAATTTGATATTCATAATTGATATAGATCTTTAATCCAATTAATGAAGTCCATGTTTCATAACATAGCATGAAGGAAATCATGATGGGATCATGATAATAAGATTCCCTATCAATAATGTGATTATATTAGTGTCTAAATTATCCTTAGTCATCGGATCAAAGGCTTGGACATTGTTGAAAAGGACTGTCATACAATGTCATGCTCCTTGATTGGATCGAGTAGATCTTATAAAGCGTGGTCATGAGTGATCGTAATTGACATGTGGATGCTTCTTTAAGATTAGCTAAGTACATCGGAGACTTGTCATGAGACAATCATATGGATCATCTATTTAAATGTAGATGATTATCTCATCATAGCAATGGTGCAAGCAGACGAAACTGTGATATCTTGGATGCGATTACGTGCTGACCTGCGATGCATGTTGCCTCTTGGAGGTCGCTCTTTGGACGATAGTAAAGTATAGCTTGAGGTGTTTGAAGGTAATTGAGTAGATAACAAAGGATTCACCACTCCCAATAGAGCTTATATGAAAAATCTACTCATATAAGCCTCCGGCTGGCTCTTCTCATTGTTCAACGATCAGCCGGTGGTGATTCGAACCATCTTTCATTGCTTCCACATCTCTCGGTGAAAATGGAAATAGTTACGACAGTCATGAGTCTCACCCATTCGAAGCTTATCTGTATTTTCCATCCTCATAAATCTTCCCACGTATGCTCGTTGGGGTCTTCCTTTGGGATGCTTGATGAATTGATCTTCTTCTTGTCATTGTGATCTAAGATGGCTTGAGTTCAAAATTGTTGCCTTCTATAGTGTTTGTCTCTGACAGTACTCATCTTGGATAAGCGGCCTCCAAAGTCCTCCATAGTCATTTGCCTTTGGAGTCTGTATGCATACACTTCTTAAATAGGTTCTTGATCTTTCTCTCTAATTTTCTATAGTTGTTGATTTAGCACTTTTAACTTTTCTCAGATTCCTCAGTGTTCTTTCTAATTTTGTATCCAAAGGCAACAATTATGCTTTTGGTTTTCTGTGCATTTAAAATCTTCTTGAAATAGAAACACACTGATGTCAAATTAAATATGTGGAAAATAGTTATATTAATTTAAGCTCATGAAAAAAAAATTTAGTAAGCTACTCATTTCTTTTTGCGATTAAAACCATTTTGTGAATTTTTTTAAATTTATGATAAAATACAAAAAAATATCAAATTAGTAATTCTCTCTTTAGTTAGAATATTGATCTTTAAATTCATCATAATCAATCCTCGGAAACTGCGCCAAAAATTGTTGAGACCAAATTATATATACCAAATTTATAACACTGCCACCAAAGGACTATTATCTAGTCCCCGACAACGATGCCAAAAACTTATTACTGACCAAATTTTAAACCACGGCTGCAAAGACCCAACTAAAATTCCCAGTAAGCGGAGTCAAAAACTTGAAAAGGTGACCAAAATATCTTGAGTATTTAGCCGCGTGACCAAGGATTATTCGAGTCCTGGTCTGACTGACGCGAAAACTCTTGTTGATTTCTGATAAAAATATGTGTTTAACCCTTTTTTTGAATGGGTCCATGTTAAAATTAGTTTTGGTCTAATTCACTGCAAATGCACAGGTCATACAAGTAATAAAAGTGGATTTTAAGTCCAGATATCGTTCCAACGAGGATTGATGATAAATCAAAAGATTAATTACCCCACGTCGCCTCAGAATCCTTACTATTTTGAACTCGATGTTTAAAGCGTGTGTTAACACTAAAGAAGTAATATTAAAGTTTATAATGATACATAAAGAATTCAATATAAGTGGACTTGAGAGTTCACTAAGTAAGAAACTGACAACGAAATAGACGATGAACAATTGTCGATTTACATAACGTCATTTTATTCATGGCTCGTCCATTAGTTGGAAAAATTTGAATTTGCAAAGATCTGATATGACATAAGTTTGGTTTCTCCATCAACCACATTTCACTTATTAAATTCATATTATTCCTTTCAAACACATGAGTCTAATTAGTTACTTGTAAAATATAATCATCTTTTAAGATTTGAGGTATTTTCCTTTCACAGTGCTTGCTTTTGACTCTTAAGGCCCAAGGGTCTCTGTATTCTAACCTTACGGGATCAAAATCTTTTCATCATAAAGAGGAGAAATCTCTGAGCGATTAAACTAATACATCATCCAACTATCCTCACCCCATGAGTAGATTAGTGATCTATCAGAGTAATCTTTCGTAGTTCATTAGTTCCATAGTATTAGCCTACCATACCCCTAAGGAACTGTTCCGTACCCTCAGAATTCTTCATCTCTATGTCACTCAGAGGGCCTCTTAGGAAATGGTAAGATATAATCCTTTGTTTTTGGGTACCACGATTACATGCTGGAACAAAGTAAGTTCGAGAATATGCAATCAAAATAAATCAAGATTTCTAAACATGACGTTCTTTCTTGCGTGAAAAATAGCAATCATCATTGACGACCCCATTCGAGAGGAGCTTAATCTTTCAAAAATTAGTTACTTGTATGTCGGTGACTATTGATCGGGAAAATTCACGAAACTGTGAATAGTAAATAAATGAACTCATAAATTTTGAAACTCAATTTTAATCAGACACTAATCAAAAAGAAAATTTTACAATGAATCCAACTCGAAGCTACACTCCAGTTCACTACTCAATTCCACAAAATAAAAAGAAAAGTAAGTAAAAGCTAAGCAAAAACAAAATCTACTAAAAAAAATAAAAGAAAAATAAACAAAAAAATAATATACAAAGAGTCTCATTTTGAAGTTCGGGTTTGGTGGAAGGTCGCCTGATACCTTATGCTTTTATTTATAGATTTTCAAATGATGGGCCTTGAGGCGAAATTGTGGATCGAAAATGCAGCCCCGATTGGTTTCTTTGTCGCGACATAGAAAATTATGTCGCGACATAGCTATCATCTTTGTTCCCTAGATCTTGTCATGGCCTGTAGTTTATGCCGCGACATTTTTTCTATGCTTTCTTCTTGAATTCTCGTATGAGATTGTGATGTCACGTGAGAATTCTGCCCAAGGATATCTAGTGATTGTTCGACATGAATGTCTTGTGTTGCAACATAACCTTTTTGTTTTCCTACTGTCATTCTTTTCTTAGCTCTGAAAATTGTCGTGGCATAAAATCTTTTTGTCGTGACAAAGATTTCTATCCTCTGTTCTTCCACTTTGTTGGGACATTTTGTGCTATGTAGCGATATACTTCTACAGGATTCTTCTCTTCCTTTGTCGTGACGTATTTTCTTTTATCCGTCTAAAGTTCTCTCACGGTGCATGTTTACATTTAGTGACGAGTCTTGTTATCTTGCCTGTTTGAAGAATTTGAACTCTATGTCTTGTGAGTTGTGGAGATGTTGCGTGATATTTCTTCCTTTGTTTTTTGTCAGCGGGTGACTGTTTGTTGCAACATAGAAATCTTTGTCATTTCATACTTGTCTTGGCTTGTCTCAATTCTCTTTCATTTTTTGTCATGATAGAAATATTTTACTCTATAGCTTTTATTGTCGCGACATAATAATCTTTTATCACGGCAGAGATTTCTACCTTTGGTTCTTCATTATGTCGCAACATAAACCTTCTGTGTCGTAACATGCTTCTTGTAATGCTTCCCAACTTTTGTCGCGATAATAGATGTCTTTGTCGCGACAGAGTTCACCTTAACCTTATGTTGTGTTTGTCACGACAGAAAACTTTTCTATTGCAACAAAGTCTTCTTGCCTTTCATTGTGAACTTTGAATTTGGTGTCGCAACATAATAATCTTTTGTCGCGATAGACTTTTCTATTATCTTCAGTTCTTTATGTTGTGACAACGTTGATGTTTGTTGTGACATAAAACTTCTTTCTCGTGACAAATATTTTTGTTAGGGCTTTAGTTCAGCCTGATTTTTGTTGCGACATGACTCTTCTTGTTGTGACATAGCTTCTGCTAGTCTTATTGAGATTTCGTCGTGACATTCTATAACTCTTTTGCTACATAATTTTATGCCTTGGCCAATTTTTCTACTTTTCTTGCTGGAATTGTCTATTTTTTATTTAAAACCTGCAAAACACAAAGTTGGTGAATATTCCATAATTCAGTATTAAAATGAATCATAAACTTCTAAAAATATGCTAGAAAAATGGATTAAAAATAGATGAGTTTAGGACTCATCAAATTCCCCCAAACTTAAAATTTTGTCTGAAGCAAAGAAAAATTTTGTTTTCTCCTCGAACAATTTAGCTTTTAATTTTTATGGCATTTTACATCGAATCCTGATTTGGAAGGAAACATAAGTCCAGTTGTAAGGTATTTCTAAACATGTTTCAATCTAGAATCGGAAGATTTTCCAATTAAGTTCACTAAACGACCAAATAATTCTTATAGTGAAACAATTCGATTATTGACCTTGATTTGTGAGTGTGTGATGGTCTTCTCTCTCTTCTTCATGGCGAGTTAGATATCTTCGGGGATAATACTCGGGATATACCCTCTCCTTTATTCTTTAAAGTCTCATATGCTTGTTTGTCATATTAATCTCCACTAATGTAAGCATATACCACTTTCAGAATCAATTAGGTCTTTTAGGCTTATAATGAGTAGCTTGGGTAATTGGGTAGATAACTGGATAATTTAGGCTCAATTGCAGTTTTACTTCTGACTTAACATACTTGTCTTCATTATACATTCTTGATTTTCCATTTATAATAAGTCTCTAACCTCCTACTCTGGTTTGGTGCATCTTTACTGCATTACTCTCCCATTGTAGTATTTTCTTTTTCTTGACCACACTCGGTTATAAATTCTCTTCCTCATCTTAGAAGCTTTCACTTTTCATACTATGTCAGGTTCATGGAATAGTCTTGATGTTTTGCCTTTTAAACTTTCTACCACCCTTAACAAACTTTGGGTGATAACTCCCATATCAGGTTGGCATTGGGATACTAGGTGTTGAAACACCCCTAAGAACTTAATTGTTCCAAGGGAGGAAGGCTGAGACCGAACTCATTTCACCTTGATACTTTTCTTTTCACAGCTTCTTTTCTTCATTCTTTCATCTCAATGGATTTTTCTTTTTCAACCCTTCTCATCCTTCTCCATAACATAAAATAATATTCCCCCAAACTTGTCCCCTTCTATCATTGTTGTATTTGTCATGTAATCTGGGCAAATAAGGGTTCTTTACTGTAGGATTATGTTTAAGGAAGGATTTAGGCTTGTCATTTCTTCGGTTGATGATGAGATTAACTATTAGTAATAAGGAACTAATGTGTATGCCTGCATCATAAGGGTAGGCTTTGAAGGCTCGATCTTACAGAATGGCTATATCATTTCACATTAGTGGTATTGCCTAGGATTTCATCTTGACTAATAATCTAACAAGTTCTAGGACATTTGGAGATTTGTATAGTGGATCGAAGATGTCCTAATATTTGCCGCGATTTGTTTAGTGCACTGACCATGTGCAGTGTTTATCAGGATTCATAATAACCAAACTGTTTAAAAAAATAGAATTATAGGTCTTATTTGTTCCATCAATTGGTTGCAATCTTCCTTATTCTTAAAGTCCAACACATTTATTAATATTCTTACAACTTTCCTTTTTGTTCATCTACTTCATACAATTCATACATCAAAATCAACAATATGTTTTGTACTATTTAAAAAGTTAAAAAGCTTATTTAAATCAACCATTCAATTTAGAAATTTAACACAACAACGATTCAATTCAAATCGTCATTTCTATTCTACCAAACAAGTCATAGCTATTCGACATTTCAACGAAAATGGTTCTCCATTATTCAGTAGTTGTACACTAAAAGTCATCCATTTCTACTTATTGAAAATCAAGGAAGAAAAATAAAATTGCCACACAAGAAATGCAAATGAGAATGAACACGAGTTTGCAAAGTTTTTTTCATTTAATTTTCAGTATAGAATATGGATTCTGAGAAAGGGGAAGAGGGAAGAGAACGATAGAATGGGATTATTTCCTTGTATCATGCACATGAGGAGTGGTTAGGTCGCTAGTTCAAATTTGTAACTAGTTGTTGAAGGAGAACTGGGATTTGGACTTGTGTGCATGAACCTGCTGCCATGCTTGACTTTGGTGTAGTCACGAGACCACTCCACGTGGAAAGTGTAATATGTTTAACAAGAGATCATTTTTTCTTTTGATAGAGTTCGGGGTTCCCTCAGGCACTCACCTGGGCGTACATTTGATCAAATTATTGTTGATCATATCAAACTTTAGTCCATAATTCTCCCTATAGTTTAGGGTAGCTTCTATTTCTTTGTCCACTTTGTTCTATATGAGGAGCCTTATCTCCCTGATGTTGTTATCTTGAGATAGTTGAAGGCATACGCCTCTACTTGGCATGTTTTGCTCCATGGCATCCTCTCCCTCTTTCATGATCTTCAACAATTCACTGTCCCTCCTTCACTGATATAAATGGAAGGCATCTTCTCTCTCCTTCTACGTACTCTTCCATCATTTTGTTCAGGTTCGGCACAAGGTGTGACGGCTCAGACATGGTTAGAAAGAAGTTTTGGGAATCTAGGGTTTTCGAAAGTCAAAGAGAGAGGTTTGGTGAAGAAAGATGAGTGGATTGAAGGTTTATGAGGCAGATGGCCTTTTAGGTTTCAAAAATTATCTATTTATAGGCCAAGTGTTTTGTTGTGCCTTCATTAAATGTCGTGACAAAAACTGACCTAGGCTTTATTCCCTTTTTAATATTATGTCGCGACATAGAGAAATAATGTCGCGAGATACATTTTCTTGCAAGATCATTGTTTTGGCCAACTTTATCGTGTCATAGAGAAATAATGTGTCGCGACCTAGTTCAATCCTCTCCCTTGATATAATGTCACGACATAAAGAAATAATGTCGTGACATATTTTCCTATGACTTTGAAGAAAATACTTCACTCTTTTTCACTACAAAGAGAACCACTGTTGCGACGTCGAAACAGTGTCGAGACACAAATTTGTTTGTCGTGACAATTTTATGTCTTTCCTCCAAATTGCACAGTTAACAATTTTCAATCAACACCTAAACAACTGTATGCAATATTTTCCTCCTACTCAGAATATACTTGTGAAAACACATCTCGTCATCGAAAAATCTCGATTCAAGTATGAACGATCACATTTGTTCTTCACAAATAATTCCAACATGATTATCATCCAATGCGAGTTAGGAATGAACCACCTGACAAAAATTTGTTTAAAATTTCTTGTTACGAAAAAAAACTCACATTCCCCGAGCTTATTATGCATTCTCGTTAAGGCGATTAAGGGAAGAGAAACTCCTCTTGTAGCGCTTACGCACGATAAGTTTGAGAATGAATGATTCAAATAATATCCATCTTTAGTCTGACTTCATTTGTCACGAAGAATTAACAAAATCTTTGGAATAAAATCTTAAAACTAGAAATTAAACTAAGCAACACACACATATATATAAATTAAAAAAACAAAAAAAAAACAAAAACAAAAATAAATGTGAAAATTAAATTTTTGCTTGATTTGCCTCCCAAAATTTGCTCGAGTTTAATGTCTTTAGATTAGACATTTCTTTATAAAATGTCTTCATTTCAGCAAAATTCTCCTCTCTCTTCAAAATTTGGAACTAATCTTCAGTCATGTTTCCTCGAAGATAATGATTCAATCTCTAACCATTCACTTTAAACTCTTTTCCAGAATCAGTTTTCAGTGTCACTCCTCCAAAGGGTGTGTTTGCTGCTATTGTGTAAGGACCACTCCATCTTGCCTTTAGTTTTCACCGGAAAGCGACTTGAGCTTGGGTGCTGAATTCCCTCTCGAAATCTTCGATTCGTCTTGAGTAGAAATTTATGGAATCCAATAATTGTATCTAGGTGTCCTACTGAGGTAAGCGAACTCTTTATTAGTATAGGTCTAGGGTCGAACCACGAGGATGGGTTTTCTTAGTGAGTGAGAAGTGCAGGTTGAGTTGAAAATGGTATTTCTCTTTCGATTTTTGGTTTTGTTCAAAAGCGATGGGTTGGATGGTTGTAAGCGCATATAAATTAAGGAAAATTTAGAAAAGACTCCTTGAAGTCTTGGGTCAGCTGGATTGGATTTTTAAGTTGTATTCATGCCCTCGGGTTTTGTTCCTCACGTTAGGGGATAATGACCTATAGTCGTTTCCCAATAGGACCTTAATTTGACACTAAGAGCTAAACCACACAAATTACTCCCTCATGAGATGTGGCATTCGTTGAGCATTGAGTCCTGTGATATTGCATATGGCCTCGAAAGAGGCGACCTACGATAGTAATAGGAACTGACTAGAGTGGATGACGGTGGATCTAGATTAAGCATCCACTATAACCACAGCTTGCCAAAATACACACATTGGCGAAATTTGGATCTAGGAGAGTTTGACCTAGGGTGAGATGCGGGGGAGCTTAAATGCTCATAAATGCGGTGTGATAAATGAGGGCATGAAGAGGCACCTCCCGAACCTCCACCCGGCCAGCCCTCCTCTTCCAAGGAAATGGGGCTTCTTAGCTTATACATATTTTGTCATCACGAGAGGTATGTTTAGTTCTTAGAAAATGAAAGAAAATTAAAAGAAAATATGAAGAAGAAAAAGAAAGCGGGAGAACTTACAATGCTGTATTTCCACGACGAAAGTTCAGTTCCCCAGTTACAATTCTCCACAAATTGGAGCTTATATAGAGGATTTTCTTAGGGTAAAATACCGTTTATGCCCTCGAAAAATTGAACAAAGATGGTAAAAATGGAAAAAAGAAGAAAATCAAAGTCAACGAGGAGAGGATTTCGCATGAAGTTGGAAATGTGCCAAAATTGCTTTGATGCTGTTTCCTGCACCAATACCAAAATTGGCACCAGTAACCAGATTTTCTGCAATGCCAAATTAGCTGGTGCGAAAGTGGCACCAATGCGGAGGCCACATAGTGCGGATTTTGCAGCACCAGTGCTTAATTTTCCTGCTACATTCTTCTTAGGCTTCTCTTACATACTGTTAACACAAGTTGGAATATGGCTTTGAACTGGTTTGGATTCATCGTGTTATTTGTCCTCGGTCGGTCAGAAGATGGAGAAGTGTTTGGCACATAAAACTGCAAAACACCTCTAATCTTTGTTGAAGTAACACAATAGGGACATCAATATGCAATTGGGTTATTTGGAATGATTAGTATTAACTAAAAAGTGCCTAAAACCTACGATGAATAGGCCTCAAGAGCCTTTACAAGCGCTAATCACACCCCCAACCATTTGCTAGTCCTTAGTAATGAAAACCTGACGAGAAAAAGGGAGAACATGCGGATGTGTACAAAAGTGTGGGTATAAATGTGCTCTGGCTTTAGTGTCGAAGGTTGGAGCCACTGCATTAAAATCGGTTGAAGGTTTGCATGCCATACGGATCAATTGTTGGGCGAGTGTTCACTGAGGAATCAACACAGGAAGCTCCAGAGTCTTAAGTGTATAGAGGATCGGTTTGCATCGATAGAGCTAACTATTGCTATACCCGAGCTCCTGCACATATTGACTGCTAATGCCTTAGAAGGGTGACCAACTAAAATAGAATCGATTCCACTCTTATTTCATACCTTTTCAAAGTAATGCTTGGGGATCTGATGATGAGAATTGACCTCACGAGAATCCATCCTGCGAGGATCCCATGGTGACTCGACCATGGTTTAGGAGGCGTGACGAAAAGGATCTGCAGACCACAAACTCTCTGGGCTTCACCAGGACTCTGAATGATTTGAATTTCAGCACCTAAAACTCGCTAAACTCCACCCATCCACCGTATGGCGAGCCTTAAATCAGTGGCTCCCAGGCCAGTTAGTTCGGGCACCGGGCTTTAAAGATTTCGCCGTATACCCCTCGGACCAGTGCTCGGGTTTGAGTGGCTGATCGCGGCTTCAACAAACTCTTTTTCTTTTCTTTTTCTTTTCTTTTGAGACATATTGGTGCTTCTTTTGTAGAGCCTTGGCGCTATTATAGGTGGTCGGCTAAACTAAGGCTTTAGTTTTCTTCAAGTAAAAGGGTAAAGCGGCTCTTTAGCTATTAATGAAAATGATGTGCGTGTGGCTGGCTCTCGGTGGAAGAGAAAGGGCGAAGACCAGGGGACTTCAACTGACCAACAATTAGATAAGTATGGAACTAAATTTAACAAAACCTGATAACATACGATACTCCAGTTACCAGCTTTTGGAAGAAATGAAACCATAATGTAGAGTAATGGTTACAAAAGTGCGAGTATATTTCACAAAATTATCGACTTTTCAAAAGAAAGCGTGTGGTACCTCCAGTAGAAGATGAAAGCGAAGTTTGAGCTCGGGGAGGAATGGCATGGTTGAGACGGTGCACTGCACCGCTATGATAATAGGAGGAAAATGAGATTCTCACACTGCTTCTGACTCTATGACATTTCAAAACCCAAAATTGTGATAAGATAAGCCTTAAATGCGAAAATATTTGAAAAAATAGAGTAGAAATAATTAGCACCACTAAAAACCCAATTAAGACTTAAAAATAATATAGTAAAAATTTGACAAAAATTTGGAAGAGTAATCTCGAGGTTCCTGGGAACCACTCCCGATTAATGTAGCATTGGATCTCGAGGAGGGTCGGAGGACTCCTCACGCGTGCGGTGGTGCGTGCTGGGTGCCTTCATGCTCGACTCACTGTTTGGGCAATCCCGGTCTCTGGTGGCGAGTGGGGCGTGACATTAGGAATGGTGGATTCTTCGTCGCTAGCGTGGGTGTTCTCCGTAATTCTTCTCTTTGTTTGTTAATATCATGCCTTCCCTGCAGTGTACCACTCAAGCGAGCTTCATCAGTTGCTCCCCGTCTCGGTTGGTTTTTGCTTGTTGCTTTCAGTAGAAAATGTTGAGCTCGATGTCATGTTTCGAATGTGAGCTCGTGACCCGTTCCGTGATTGATAATGGCATTTGATGTGGCGAAATGGCCTTCAATATAATGGGCACTGATTGGTGCCCGCCCACCACGGTTACGTAATAGGAACCCTGAAATCCATAGGATGGTAGAACTTATCTACTTTTACCAACACATCCTCGGCTATCCTTTTGGTATTTTTATTGAGCGATCGGTAGGATAGGGTGATGTTGGTTGGTTTGTTTCTGAACCTAGGCGCCTATACGAGTATGGCATTAGGTTGACATTGGCACCCCAGTCATGATTGCTTTGTCGATGTAGGTTCCTCGATATTAAGCGAGATAGTTGGGGTCCACTGGATCCTTGTATTTCACCATTGTCTTGCATTAGATGATGGGTATGGCGACCGATTAAGAATGCCTTTTGTCAATGCTTGACCCCTTTTTGATTGTCTGAGAGATCTTTCAAAAATTTTCTGGTTTCTCGACAGGAGCTTGGGCATTAGGTAGTCGACCTCTTTTCCACTTCTTAAGGAGTAATGACGGCTTTGACTTCATCCATTTTGGGGAGGTTCCTTTGGAATAGCTCAGTTCATGGGCTCCCCTTGGTTGGCGGTGGTAGAGAGGGAACCTCCTGCCCTCTTTGCTAATGATTTTCCATTCTTGGTATGGATGCTGCCATTTGTCGATTCTTGATTAAGGTTACTTTCCATCCCATCCCCATTCTCTTGTTCAGGAGCTTTCTACATTTCAATTTTTTGTTCAAGCGAGCATTGATGCCTTTTTGCTCCTCCACAAAATTTCCATACCTTGCTCAGGTCGGATGGCTTTCCCAGCGAGAAGAGGTGGGTGGTTCTTTGTATTGTGCTCTGGAGAACATATCTTTGGAGAAGTGAGTCTTCGAGAGGTTTGGGTGGTTCCTCGGTTGGGATTATATATGTTACCATGTGGGCATGTTTGGTGGCTATTTTATTATGACATTTTACATGTTCATGCATGAATCCACACCATTGGGGGAGACGATTGGGCAGTTCTCTCTGGGTGACCGGGTGGATTGGCAATTGAAGCATGGCTTGGTCTGTGGAGGGACTTCAGTCACTGCCTGGACCTCATGTAGCCTTTTTCCTTCCGGTTCTTTTTATAAAATGAGATGGATAACCTTCATTTCCCATCTCTGCAAGTGAATAGATGCCCCCCCTTGGGTTTTTTGAGGGTCTCGTGCATGCCTCCTGAAGTTTGGCTAGTCGAGCCTTGGATGTCGGCTACATAGTTGAAATCCATGGCCCATAAATCGAATTTTCTTAGAGTCCTCGCACATGGTGCCAACAGGTTTCTTCATGGCGGGGACCTCCATCACTAAAATGATTCACCGGCATCCGTATCAAATCGCGATGGCGTACGAGGGGTTTCCATTCTCTCTCAGACGGTGGTAAAATTTTCATTGTCTTGAAATTTGCAAAGGTGTAGATTTGTCTCTTAATTATTGGTCTTGTGTGAAATTCTTCAAGTGCACTTTGCGGGTTAGCAATTCTGATGGTTCTTGACTCAATCGTTAAGCATTATTTTGGCTTTGTCTTTGAGAGGTCGTGAAGAACTTTCAACTTTAGTAGCTCATTAATACGATGGCACCCTCTTTGAAAGTGGTGCATGCCCTCAAACTCCCTAATATGGTTGTAGAGTTCATTTCCATACCATGGAAGGGTTGGGAGACGGGGGGCTGCAGTATGGTCTCACGGACACTTCCTCGACGAGGGGAGTTATCGCGAGGTGCGCTCACCTGGGTGGAGTGTATGTGATCCCTCATGGATCGATAAACATTAGGCCCTGTGGACCTTGTTAGCATCTTGCTCCTCGGTGGGCTCATCGATCCTTTGTGAAGGCTAATTTCACCTTGCTCAGTGGTCAACGAGCTTTATCTGTCTACTGCAGTGTTTCTTTCCCACTTTGCATAAACTACTGCATGCACTCTCTGTAACAACAAAAACCCGATAGAACAAGGCTAAAAGGGTTAAGGTTAGCTAAAATAAAAAGCAAAGGAAAAATAGTATGTGCGGGATAAAAATTCCAAATTCCACTTGTTGAGCTGGAGTGGGAAAAATAGGTAAAATAAAAAGAAATGAGAATTCACGACACTTTGTGATGTGGATCACAAGTTAGCTTCTCATCTCACTTGAGGCGCCATCACGTAGCAGGCGCCGGCTGATTCGTGCCACAATAGGGCTATAGGAATCAACAAAATTTTGTATCCTAGGTGTCCTGCGCCTTGCGGGAGCTCTTGCGGTATAGCGGTCAGGGTCGAACAGGAGGATGGGTTTCTTCGTGAAATGAGAAGTACTTGGATTGTGAGTTAATGGTATTTCTCTCTTTGGATTTTGGGTTTGTTCAAAGCTTGATTAGGTTGGATGGTTTATGCGCATATAAATTAAAGGAAAATTTAGAAAAGACTCCTTGAAGTCTTAGGTCTTTGAATTAGATTTTTAAAATTGTATTGTACCCCTGAGTTGTTTCCTCCTGGTTGAGATAATGACCTATAGTCGTTTCCCCAAGCCCAGGACCTTGATTGACACCTAAAAACCTAAACCTAAATTACTCCCCTCATGAGATATGGCATTCGAGTAGGCATTGAGTCCCCACTGCGGTGTGCATATGGCTCAGAAAGTGACTACGGCAACTAATAGGAGTGGCTAGAGTGGATACGGTGGATCTAGATTAAGCATCCCACTATAACCACAAAACTTGCCAAATACACATTGTATTTGGATCTAGGAGGTTTCAACCTAGGGTGAGATGCAGGGAGCTTAAATGCTCATAAATGCAGTGTAGTGATAAATGAAGGGCATGAAAACTTACCTCCAATCTCCTGGCGACCACTCTCTTCAAGAAAATGGGGCTTTAGCCCGAAGCATACCTTGGTTGTCATCACGAGGTATGTTTGGTTCTTAGAAAATGAAAGAAAATTAAAGAAAATGAAGAAGAAAAAGAAAGCGGAGAACTTACAATGCTCACGTATTTCCACCGGGCAAAGTTCCAAAGTTCCCGAAGTTACAATTCTCACACATTGGAGCTTATATAGGAGTTTTCTTAGGGTAAAATGTAATTATACCCTCAAAAGAATTAGACAAGAGAATTCTGAATGGAAAAAAGAAAAGAAAATCAAAAAAGTCGACAAGGGGAGGAGAGAGGGGATTTATGTAATTGGAAATGTACGAAAATTGGCACCGGTGCCAAAATTAGCCTTAAGTGCGAGTACCTGTCTGATTTTCACGCTGATACCAAGGTGGCACGATTACCAATTGACGCAATGCGATTTTCGCACCAATGCCAAAATTGGCACCAATGCCCGAATTTTCTGCCTGATGCCAAAATTGGCACCGGTGCGAAATTGGCGCATTCTGAAGTGGCACGGTGCGAAATTGGGTACGTGCGATTTTTGGCATAGTGCGCGGTTGGCACCTGATCTTGATTTTCTGCTATATTCTTCTTCCGTTTCCTCTTGCATCGCATTGGCACCTAAGTTGCAATATGGCTTTGAACTGGTTTGGATTCATCTTGTTGCTTTACGTCACCGGTTCGATTAGAAGATGGAGAAGTGTTTGGCCTGCAAAACTACCAAAACACCTACAAAATAATGTTAGTAACACAATAGGGATATCAATATGCCAATTGGGTTATTTGGAATGATTAGTAACTAAAAAGTGCCTAAAACCTACGATGAATAGGCCTGTTGAAGAGCACTTTTTAATACTAATCATCTTGATCATATTCTTTAACTTTTTCTTATGTTGTAGATTCTGGCATTATCATAAGCTTCATTCCTCAACTCTTCCAGTTAATTCAGTTGGAGTAATCTCTTTTCTTTAGCAGCTTGAAAGTAAAAATTTAGTTTCTTGATGGCCCACATAGCCTAGTATTCCAGTTCTAAAGGGAGATGACTAGGTTTTCCAAATACACCTGTTAAATATCCAATGTGAGTTTTGTAAGAAGTTCTATAAGTCCACAATGTATCATTCCAGCTTTATGCACTCATCTTTCTCGCTTGTATTCACCTGCTTTATCCATAATTTTCTATCTCCCTATTGTACCCGCTTGCCTATTTGACTCCGAGGGTGATAAGACAATCCCATTTCATGTCTGATTCCATATCTGCTTCATGAGTTTTACAAAACTTTATTTACAAAAATGGCTTCCTCATCACTAATGATTGTCTCCTGTGCCCCAAATCGCTTCAAAATATTTCTTTATATAAACCCAACCACTGTGCTGGCATCATTTATGAGACAAGCTATTGCTTCCACCCATTTGGATACATAATCCACATCTAGGAGAATGTAAAGATTTCCAAATGAAGTTGGAAAAGGTCCCATGAAGTCTATCCCCCATACATCAAAATCTACACCATTAAGATTCCCTACAGGGGCATCTCATTTCTTCTACTTATGGTGCCCATTCTCTGACATTTATCACAGTGTTTTACCCATTCAAAAAAGCCCTTGAATAGGTTAAGCCAATAAAAACCTAATTGGAGAATTTTATGGGCTGTTCTATCTCCTGCAAAGTGTCCTCTATACGATGATGCATGAAATTTCTCAAGAATCCCACCTTATTCTATTTACGGTACACATCTCCTTATAATCATATATGCTCCTCTTCTGAAAAGTAATGGGTCATCCCAAAAATAAAATATGCTATAAGTTCTCAATTTTCTTTTCTACTAGTAGCTAAAATCAGGTGGCACAATTCCACAAGCTAAATAATTCACAATATCGCGATATCAAGGCACTCGAAAGGTAAAACAAAAATACCGCTTATCCGAAAATTCTTCTCGCTATTTTAATTTCCCTTTCCTCTTCAGCAGTCCTTTCCAATCTAGACAAGTGATTAGCAATCACATTGTCACTACACTTCTTGTCTTTGATCTCCAAATCAAACTCTTGTAATAGTAATACCCATCCGATCGCTCAATTGACATCTTCTTGCCATCAGATATCTAATTGCATCATGATTAGTGTGTATTATAACATGGGACCCCAATATATAAGGCCTAAATTTTTCACAAGCAAACACCATTGCCAGCATCTCATTTTCTGTGGTAGAGTAATTTCAGGCCTCATCATCAAGGCCCCGCTTGTATAATATATACCGAACATCTTCGCTCTTTGTCCCCATATAGCCTCTATCAGATAATCACTAGCTTCACACATAATTTCGAACCCTTGTTCCAAATGTGCATCACCATGATGGGAGTCAGAACTAACTGATTTAATTTAAACAAATGCATCTTTGCATGATTCATTAAAATCAAAATTGCATCTTTCTCTAATAATCTGCATAATGGTCTAGTGATTTTTGAGAAGTCCCTTATGAATCTCCTGTAAAAACCAACATGTCCTAGGAAAACTTTATCCCCTCGACTACAGGTGGTAGAAAGTTTTTATGATAGAAACTTTTGTTTATCTACTTCTAACACAACTACAGAAATTTGTTCCAAGACAATACCCTATGTTACCATGAAATGACATTTTTTCCTAATTTAAAGCTAAATTGTTTCACACCTCTAATCGAAGTTTCCAAATTTTCCAAAATATTCTCAAAATTGGATCCATATACTTAGAAGTCATCCATGGAGATCTCCATAGCCTCTTCCACCATGTCTGAAAACATAGACATCATACACCTTTGAAAAGTGGTAAGAGCATGACATAATCCAAAAGGCATCCTTCTAAACGCAAAGGTGCCATAAGGACATGTGAATGTAGTTTTCTCCTGAACCTCTAAGGCTATAGCAATCTGGTTATAACCAGAATATCCATCAAGAAAACAGTAATGGGGGTGTCCTACTAACTTGTCCACCATTTGGTCAATGAAAGGTAGAGGATAATGATCCTTTTTAGTAGCAGTGTTTAGTTTTCTATAGTCTATACACACCCTCCATCTTGTCACGCTTTTGTAGGAACTAATTCATTCTTCTCATTTCGATCACAATGAATCCACCTCTTGGGAACCACATGAATTGGCTCACCCAAGGGTCAGTCTCTGCACTGCATATATGAAGCCTCGTATTTAGCCATTTCGCATTCTTTTGAAAACTTTCATTATCGATTCAGTCTTCTTTGATGTTCTATAGAGGCCTTTGCATTATCCTTTAACAGGATCTTAGCCATGCAGATAGAATGGCTGATTCCTTTAAAATCTTCTATAGACCAAGCACTGATTCTTTGTATTTTCTCAAAATCTTCAACAGTTTCAAGCTCAATCAATGCAACTGAAATAATAATAGGTTTTGCTTTCTCTGGTTCTGAGAAAGCATACTTTAAATGTTTGGGTAATTCCTTCAAGGTTAACCCTTATGAACTTGTTTCTATTTCTTTTGCTTCCTTTTCATTGCTACTTGTCTTTTCTGTACTGTTCTCTTTCAAACTAAAGACTGTTTCCTTTAATTCAAAACTGGAATGCAGAAATTCAAAATCAAGATCATCAAGATACTGGAAATTCATCTCATTTTCATTGACTGAGTTCTGAAAATTACAACCACATATCAGCTCAGGATTGGTGGGAAATATTGTTTCCATAGTCTTATAATTTGTACTCTCAAACTCATACTGTTTCAAGCTTGTGTTCAAATTGAAGTGCACTGCTTCTTCTCCAACTTTGAGGGTGAGTTCTCTATTTTTCACATCTATCAAGGCAGCTCCAGTGGCTAGGAAAGGTCTTCTAAGCAGTAGTGGAACTTGTGTATCTTCTTCCATATCCATGATTACAAAGTCCACAGGGAAAACGAACTTTCCCACCTTGATGAGCACATCTTCAAGGACTCCTTCTGACTATGCCATTGGCATGTCTGCCATTTGCAAAGTCATAGCTGTGAGAGTAAGCTCCCCTAAACTGAGTCTCTTAACCATGTAATAAAGCCACTGCTTATGCTAGCCTTGAGTCACACAAAGTTTTTTTGAATCTCAAAATCTAATAGTGTGGAATTGTGAAGGCTGCAGATCCCGCATCTCTTGCAAGCTCCTGATCATCGCACCGTGCATGTTGTCACAAATCTACCACTCATTTTTCAGCAAAATTTCTCTTCTTCCTCATAATGTCCTTAAAAAACTTAGCATAATTAGGCATCTGAGTCAATGCCTCTGCAAAGGGTAGGTTAATATCTATTTTCTTGAAGACTTCTAAGAATCTAGAAAACTGCTATTCCATTTTAGCCTTTGAAGCCTTTGAGGGAAGGGAACAACAGGCATGTAGGCTTATTTCTCCTATTTCTTCTTCAATTCTTCTCTCACTACCTGCTGCTTAGTGTGCACATTTTCTTTTTTAGTCTCTTCTATCAAGTCTGAATTGTTCAACTTGTTTTTTTCCCACTTTCTTCCCCCTCAACTTTTTTAGTCTTTTTCTTCTCTACTTCTTTTCTACTTTCTATCTCTCTTCCACTTCTTAGTGTGGCTGCCATGCAATCCTTCGGATTCTTCCTTGTGTCACTTGGGAAAGCATCCTTGGACTGATTCTACATTGCTAGGTCAACTACCCTACTTGTGTCTCCAAATTCTTCGTGAGGCTTTTCAGGTTGGCCTCGAAATATAGTCAAGGCTGCTAATGTTGCTAGCTTAGTAAACTTCTGCTGATGAATGTTTAACAGCCTCTTATTTTCTCCCATGAAAGTCAGCATCTATTCTTCAAAGGACTTAGATCTCCTTTGCCCCTGATTCTTTGCTCTTTGACTTGCTTTCTATCGTTGTTGTTGGGTTACTGAACCCAGTAGCTTACAATGTTGTTGAAAATTTTACCTGTGCACACCTTGCTGTTCCTCCTCCATATGAGAAATTCTATGGTTCCCGAGTACTGTGTATAGTGAGGGCAAGTCGAGGTCATTTAAAGTTGTAACTTCTATTAACATTGAGATATTGTACCTCCTCAACTTGATAGGGACCCTCATGGGCTAGTCCTCTTCAAAGACTCATTCCTCTCTAACTTTCATCTCGTCCCACTTCATGTGCCGGACAGTTTCTTTCATTGTTTCCTAGCTTGTTCATCAATGCATCCAATTTTGCTTTTGTGGCAGTCATCCGATTTAGCTTTATTACACCACTTCCTTTCAGTCCGTTGTTGCTCTCTGAAGTCTCAAATGGAGCTTTGTAGTTGCATTTAGCAAGGTCTTCAATCAACTGCTTTGCCTCTTCACCACTTTTTCTTTTGAAAGCTCCACAACAGGTTGCATCTATGATAGCCTTTGAGGTATAATTCATGGAATGATAAAAAATATCCATCCGAGCTTCGATCCATTTCACGTATGTGGCATCTTTTAACGTTTCCTCAGATCTCTCCCTCAGATCGTAGACTTTCATCATCTCCTCGCTTGAATATTATACTTTCCTCACCTTTCAAAAAGTGAGGGCAAGTGTGAGGGAAAATCGCTTCATATAAGTGTAAAGAGACTAAAATGATGTATATGTGAAAATATGGCCAAGGGAGGAATGTGGTAAATACTCAAAACCGATTTGAAACAAAAGTGATTGTACTCAAAAACTCGAAATTAAAAAGTATTACTAACACTCAACCCTTTCCGCAAGTGCACGGGTCATGGGTAATAAAGCCGGACTCTCAGAGTCCTGATATCACCCACGAGGATCGAGGTTCTCTCTACTGGAATTTGATCACCCTAACTACAAGGGCTCTTCACTATTTAGGTGATCAAATAGGGATGTGAACAAACTTCAATTTAATTGAAACAAAAACTGATTTAAAACTAATTCTAAAAATCTACCAAATAAACAACTACTTAATTCTAAAAGGTATGAAGAGAGTCACTAGGGATGGGGATAATTATTCACAAAACAGTTTGCATTTCCTTGAAAGCGCAACAATTGTAAGTTGAATGCTAGATTTGTCCAAGAGCAATGTAGTATAGCTTGGATTTCTCCATACACCATACATTTCACTAGTTAGAGATCCATATTCCTTTCAGGACAAATGGGTCTAAATACTACTTGTAAAATTTGCCTCTTTAAGATTGATTGCTTTTCTTTTTCAATACTTCACAACCATTTTCTTTTCGATCAAGAATTCTCGTCCCATAGACAGATAATGCAAGCCTTCCAATGTAATTGTATCTCGCCCTTCAAATCTAATAAAATTTTCTATCTCCTGATTAGATCTTTGATGTCAATGATCAAGATCCTTCACGACTAAGGAGAAACCACTGTTTCAATCTAAATTGATACATCATCTAATTAATCCTCACACCATGAGTAAATTAGTGATCTATCAAAGTAATTTTTCAGAGTTCATTAGTTCCAAGATATTAGTCTAACATACCCTAAGTTACCTCTCTTTACTCTCAGGAATCTCCATCTCTGTGTCACCAGAGGGATTTCCCGAAATCGAGCAAAGATACACTTTTGGTATAAGCTACTAATATTCCGAACACCATTATATGAACAGTACCAATTATATAAATTCGCATTCAAACCTACACAACCGGAACCGTGAATCAATGTTCAACAATTAAACCCCAACCCTAGAGGTGCTAATGTTCCACATCGATTCCAATCATCACTAATCAAACAAAAAGTAAGAAAAACGAAGAAAGAAACTGGCAGAAAGAAGAGAAAAACCCATATTTGAGCTTAAATCTTCGCCTCAACAGTAAATAAATTGAATATCTGAGTACAACATCGAAATCTCTTCAATAGAAATAAAAATCTGCTCTAAAACTACTCTAAAATCTAAAACAAATCAAAATATGCCGAAAAACTGGAAAAATGGGCAGTCTAGAGAGAGAAACCCCATGAGAGAGGCTCTCAAATCTTCCCGCTCCCTATTTACCTAGAAAACGAGTATATATATGGTCCTAGGGTGAAATGGGCTTGAAATTAGGTCAAAAACTCAATTTTCTACTTTAGGTTTCGCAAATGCTTTTGGTCGAGACTAAGTTTCTCTGGTCGAGACACAATCTCCGGTCGCATAGGTTTTCCTCGTCACGACTGCGGTCCAAGATTTCATTTTACGCTTTCTGGTGTGAAATGAACTCAAAACATAGATGGGTTTTATCAAACACCCCCAAATCACTACTAAAAATCACCGAATTACCAATTCTCAATTTTTACCTAGAACCCATTATCACCATTTGCATCACCAAATTATTTAGTCGCAATTTTCCCGCTCTGCACTATTTCACCGACAAAAATCAATTGGTCGGTAAATTACCGAATCACTTACCGACAAAACTATTTCACTATTTTCGACCATTTAATAATCGGTGCGCTGAATTTGGCCTGCAAATGGTCTCCAAATGGTTTGCAATTATCGATCAAATTGCGACCAAAACCGGCCAAAATTTTAATATCATTGGTCGGTAAATGGTCTCTAAATTTGTCGGTAAATTAATTTTAAATATTTTTTTGCCATTTTGAGTTTGATATCTTGTTTAAATATATATATATATATATATATATTAAGATTACGAAACAAAAGAAAAGTACAAGAGTACACATTATATAAAGAGAGTAAAAAATATTTAAAACAAGTTAAACTAATATATATACCGTGATATATAGTAAATAAGTCAAGAGAAAATAAAACATGAATTCCCAAATCCAAGTATAAGACATAAAAAAAGTGTGGATTGACACTCAATCATCCGAACCTAGTGTCACTACCGTGATGCCGATGTATCCTCAACCGTATGGTGATGTCTGCACCGGGTAGAGTTGTCCGTCGTCGCTAACTCGATAAGTAATACGCAGTGCCGGGCCAGAGGTGCTGGAGTAGATGTCGAACTCGGGAGCATTACGCCGAACAATCCGAGGTAGATCATCATGGTTGAACTGCAGTCCACCTTCCTGACACTTCTTCATAAGCAAGTCAAAACGCAGACGCAACTCATCCCTATCACCCTCATAGTCGATCGCCGTCTCAGATCGCCAATTGATATCAGACGCATTTCGCATCGCTGTCTCGGCCCCCATCGCCGGTGAACAAATTCAAAATGGTCCCTAAGATGGAGCTCATAATTCGTCGCCTATGCGTAGTAGAATGATGATGTCGACGAACCGACGCCATAGACGAGCATCTTCCTTCTTGCCATCAACAAATTTCATACCAAATCCTCGATTCAGATCAACCGATGGAGCCGATGAATAAGAACTACCTATTGCACCATCACATGAACCTATAGACTGGGAATGTTGAGTCGCAGCAAGCCTAACATTTCATCTCGCCTAATAAACATGTAAAATAAGTATTTTAATTTATCTTCAAAAAAAATAAAGAGAGAAGTATAAACCAAATCTTTGGATTATATTTTTTTACATGTTTCCCGGGGGTCCGTTGACAACCCGTCAACTCGTCGAATATTCATGGATGTTGGGTAACCCGACACCACTTCATTGAGTCCCTTTCTCCAAGACTCGGGATTTAACTAAAACCCGTAGTCTCCTTTGTACGGGGAGCTCTACCAAAATACAACATGTCCCTCCCAACATTTCACACCAACCACACCGGGTCCACATACGGATAAAACTAAGTAAAAATGGCCACTTGGGCCCATACATCACTACTCACAAAAATATATCCAATCAACTATATATATTACATGGTTCAAGTGTTAATAAATCTGGTAATAATTCAAACATATATTAAACTTGTGATGCAACAAACTGAATACGCTTGAGTCAGCAGCTAACATTTCCTCATATCTGGTTTAATAAACATGTAAATAAGTATTTTAATTGATCTTCAAAAAAATAAAAGAGAGAAGTATAAAAACCAAATCTTTGGATTATATTTTTACATGTCTCTGCTGGGATCTAAATAAGGTTTTATTCTAGTAGATCTTAAGAAATATCTTTTATTATATTTCTTATATGGTTTATATTTCTTTCTTTTTTGTTTTCCTTCAATTCCATATGTTTGTGGTGTAAATATATTTTTACAAAATCTGTATTGACTCTTCTTAATGGGTTTGTCTTGTATGATTCCCATAATGCCCTTGTACTTTCTCCTAAAAAGGTTTCTAAATATTTGTACATAGTTTCGTGGTCTCTGCTTCGTGGGGTATTTTTTCCAACGATACTACTATTTGATATTTCCCTTACATCTATTACACTATTCCATAATTGTGGATCGTGAGATGTTATATTTAGTATCGCCCATGCTCGACCTTGGAACTTATGTGGTTTTTCTTTCTGGGGTAAGGTCTTCCTTGTGTTTGTAATCTATATTCAGCCACATGATTGGTCTGGGCTTGGGTCACCATTTTCATAATGTGCTTGTGGTCTAGGTAATTTTCCTCCTCTATTGTGTCTTACTCCAGGTTGGCTTCTAGCAAATGGTGTAGGAGAGGTTGCCGTGACACCTGCTTTCCCGTGGGTCCGTGATAACCCGTCAACTGCTAGTAATAGGCCTGTGGGATGGCTGCAACCCGACACCACTTCATTGATTCCCCTTTCAAGACTAGGGATTTAACGAAAATCTGCAGTAGCCTTCTTTTGTACTGGGATTATACCAAAATACAACATGTCCCAATAACATGGCAACCTGTCCCAACATTTCACACCGACCACACCGGGTCCACATACGGATAAAAATGAGTAAAAATAAGTATTTTAATTTATCTTCAAAAAAAAAAAGAGAGAAGTAATTTTATTTTAATGAAACTTACATTTGTCGGTGACGAGACTTGATCAACAAGTCTGACTCATCATGACCCTTCGTGTGCGTATCCGAATAAGCTTAGGAGCAATGGGCTTCTTACCCTCCATGCGTGTCTTTAATTACAAACAATACATACGTTAATTCAATTAAAAAATCCTTCTAAGAAATGAAAATAGGCATAATTGAACACACCCACAAAGTAATAAAACATGTTAAGTATAAATTAGGAAATAATATCAATGCTCACTCGTGCTCACGCATGTAGCGAGATCCACAAGTGTGCAGACATGTCACTACCCTCTCCGCCCCGCCCGAGCGACGATCGCGTCCGCTTCTCACACCTCTTCCTATAATCGATCTTCCCATCTTCCGCCACTCGAAAACATGACGGGGACACTCAAATCTCGTCTTCTTCTTCAACCATTTATCTTGACCTCGTATAATTGTCTTTATACCGACCGGCAAAGCATGTTTAGAACACCCTTTTCGACCGCTTCCTCGACTGTGGTCCACCTATAAACTTTCCGGAATTATAATTTAAACATATTTCATCATGAACAAAAGAATAAATAAAAGATGTAAAAATGTTGGCAAGTAATATACCTTAAATTCTCCAAATCATCAACTTGTCTCTATCCTGGCTTGACTTCCAATTATGTCCAATAGGTTTAAAGGACTTCCGAAAATCACCCCTCGAACCCTAGAAATTGAACTGCACGACTCTTAACTGCCTTGTAACCCAAAATTTCATAGCAAGTAAGAAATAAATTAAGAAATGGATAAATCATTAGTTAAGTTTGAGATCTTACATTATCAATCATTTGATCAACCGAGCACAGGAGTCTCGTCTCAGAGGGGTGCCTCCAGGAAGACTCTCCAACATCTCCATCCCCTCCTCTCCCTCCCACTGCCTCTTGGATCATTCATCACAACTTCAAGACCATGATGTGGATCATCTGGATGCCATCACACAGACATTCACAACCTCCTCTCGTCTCGTTGGGTCTCATCCACCCTCGAATTCTACCAGATCGGCATACCCGAGGCTCGTCAGCTCTACCGTAACCCAGACGACCCGGCAACGCGGTCGCCTCTACCTCAGCCCACGTGCCATATTTGTTAAAATAATAAACAAATACATTATTGATTAGTAAGCATCAAGTAAAATACATAAGGCAATGAAAATAAAAACAAAACATGGATTTAACGATTGAAATAACTAAATCACTAACTACTCATTCTCATCGAATCATCTAAATCGGTCTGCCTTCTCTCTTTCTTCAAACGTAGTAACATCATTTTCAAACTCCTCTTCATCACTCGCTTCTTCCTCATGATCAATTAAATGTTCATCAACATCTACATCCCCACTTGTATCCATCTCAAGATGCAACCAAAGATCGCCTTCGCCCCCACCACAAATCTTCGATTATAACATCATCACATCATTTTGAAATGTCAGTTCTATGACATCGCATTTGGTGATGCGGGGATGTCAATTTGAGCCCTAGCTTTGATCTTGCACACAAATTTTCCAATCCTTTCAGACCTGGTCCGACCTGGATATTCACAATAATAAACCCCGTGATGTACCGCTAAGACAAAAAGGTTCACTATGAATCTTTTTATCGTGCACATCGACAAGTTTATATTAAGGATGGACAACTATACCAACATGTGGTGTGATTCGTGCCACAGTAGGCTGAGCTAAAATCAACAAAATTTATATACACCTAAGTTCCTACTACTGCCGTAGTCAAGCTACTGCAGATAGTGGCTCCAGTAGTCGAACACGGATGGGGTTTTCATCCTAAAATGGTTTGCATTAGTGCATGAAGGTAAGGCTTTCTATTTGGACTCTTGATTTGGGTTTCAAAAACAAGTGGGAATGGTTTGAAACTGAAAATTGTAAAAACTGAAAAGTTAAAGTGAAAGTTAACTTTGAAGAATTAGGTCACTAACTTGGCAAGTTAGTGGCAAACAAGTGTCCCTGTTTTATCCGTTATGACATGCAACATATAGTCCATGGCATAATCGATCTATATTTAACTAGCAAACCTCACCCATGAAACATCTCCTATTTGAGTCAAAACAGTAAGTATGCTTATGGCCCCTTTTAGTTTAAAACCCTAACATTAAATTATCATTTCGTAGGCTCAGAAGACCATCTAAAGAACAAATGTTGCATCTCTCACCCGAGCACCGTATCCTAAAGCATGGAGAGTTGGCCAAAATAATAACAAAGAATGTTATTTAACCCTAATTTGAAGAACCCTAACATGTAAATACTATCTCGCAGTGCTCGCAAAAACCATCTAAAGAACAACAGCCCTAAAGCATGGAGAGTATTGGCCAACCAATAACATCCCATGTTATGCAACCAAGTTTGAGAATAAGAGCCATAAATACACCACCCGTAGCTTTAATACAAGAGAACAACATGCATATGCCCCCACCACCAAGCTAAATCCTTCCTCTTCAAAGAAAGGAGGTTTAGCTACATTCCTCAGTCATCCTCAAGAGGTGTGTTTGGCAACCGGAAAGGAGAGAAAAGAAGAGAGAGAAGAGAGAAAAGAAATAAAAGCAAAACCTAAAATAAAAGACTTTATTTACAAAAAATAAAACTTATGCAAATATCTTCTCCCAAATTATCCTTCCAATTCCTTCACACTTTCTTACAAAACAATAGGGCTTATATAGCCTCCTCAAGGTATGAAAATACCAAAAACCTATGAAATTGGCAAGTTTATCTGACACCAAGAATACACCAAGCTTTGGAGGCTAGTTTGGCATTAATTACAAAGCATGACGAGGCATCAATTTCGCTTTAGTCGAGGAATTTCGCTAACTAGCGAAATCAATGTGTTTAATAAAACATGAAATTTCGCTTAAGGATGGAAAATTTCGCTGTATTTAGCTTAAATTTCGCTTGCTTGAAGCGAAATTCTTGTGAGTAGCTTAAATCAGGTTTTTTCACAAGAACAGCGCTAGCGAATCGATGGGTCTAGCGGTCATGTTTTGTTGTTGTCATAGTTTTTCGCTTAAGGTTATAAATTTTCGCAACTTAGCTAAAATTTTCGTGAAGTTTTAGCGAAAATTCCAAATTTTGTTGGATCTTCACGCATTGCCTCCCCGTCTCAACCCGCATCACATTTTCTTCATTTTACCTTGGTTTTATTGACTCGGGCCGAACATATCGAGACTTGAGTTCAACTCATGATTCATCATTCATCTCGACATCAACCTGGGTGCGCAAAGCCCGCAAACAAACCCAAAAATACTCTTAAATGGCATATACTACTAAGAAGACTAGAACACTTCAATTGGTAGAGAATGACATGATTAATGCAAAAAGCACTCAAACCCATCTAATATAGGTTCAAAATTGCACTTTTTGGGCATTAATCACGTGTGTTGGTCGAATCCATTCATACTTTGAATAATGTTCTTTTTAACCTGTGGGAGGGCTTCAAATTCTAACTCGACTACCACCGCAGTCCCGTAATAGTCATATCTCTAGTCATCAGATAACAAGTGATCCCTTTAAATGCACCCCGTATTGTCCGGCTGTCTCTGAACTCCCATAATGATCTGCCAGGGAATTTTAAACCATTCACACAAGAACTGCTGTGTTCTAACCTCTCAGGACCTCGCTATAGTTCAAGATAATGATTGGAAATTTTATTTGCATGATTATGAACCCGTAATCTAAATCAACAGCGTATTGTCGAGATTACAATTATAAATTTGTATCGTAACATTACAATTGTTTTGTGATTTTCATGTTTAGTAAATACGTATTTTTCAAACCATGATGGAAATTCCTTGCTCACGCAAGATTGACAAATTTCTCTACTCATTCAAGCTTGGAGACCAAGTACGCTTTTCTCAGAATTTAATACACTAAAAAATAGAAATGAATTTAGAGAAAATGGATACATTGAGAGGAAATAGTAAATTAACATGCTAAATAGGACCCATTTGACTTTTAGCAACTACTTACCATGAATGGTTGAACCTCTCGACAATCTCATTAGACATATAGATGAGTCAGAGTATATTCATCATTCGCTAGATACCATTTCCTTCAGACCATCGCTTTTACCCTGAGGCTTTGGTGTACCTCAAACATATCATCATCCACAATGTCATCAAGATAAACCTCATTCCGCTTTTCCTTAAGTGGAAGAGTTGATCTCCTTTGAAATAATGATGCGACTGCAAATTTCATCCATAATATACCCAATTGATATGTAACCCCACTGTTTTATTCATGATTTTATGCTTTATTTTCTCAAAGTATCTAGCAAGAAGATTATTGAATATTACAAGTCATGTATGTGTATATATATATATATATATATATATATATATATATATATATATATATATATATATATATATATATATATAGATATAGGAAAAGAATTGCTGAAAGTGAATTAATATTACCTTTCTGTGAGGATACATCCAACGATAAATGGACTGGACCAAAGAATCCTAGCTTCAGAAGCCAAGTGCACCGAAGATGTTCCATTGAGTCAAAAACTTCGAGGGAAGATCTTCAAGACGGCATAAGATAAATGTGAATTTGTTCATCCGCATTCCTCAACTCCTCATCAACAAAGAAGAAGTTGTGTCACGGTTGAAGAATAAAGAAATCTCGCTACCTTTTTTCCTTCCTTCCTTCTCTGCATCTATCTGGCCTGAAGGTGAATTCTCGAAGAGCAATTGCACAACCTTTCGCATGAATACATGACAATCATGACTCTTCATGCCAAACATCCTAAGTCTGTTTCGCATCCACACATCTCCCCTGTGATGAAGCATAACCATCCGGAAATCTCGCTTTTACTCCACCTAACACATCTCTTCAGGATTTATTCAACAAAATGGCACATCGCAATTCACTCGTGACAAGATTTTGTGCAAATTGAGACACTACAATATTTATCTGAATCATCTCACTCAGATTTGTCCTTAGTTTTCCCCGGGAATGTTAAACATCAGATTAAAATATCGTCAAACACATTCTTCTCGATATGCATAACATCAAGATCAGGTACGAGCAAGTGTTCACGCCGTAGGGCAAATCCCGTAAAATACTTCTTATTCCACCCACAAGTCTTAGATATAGCCGTATCTACAACCTCGCATCAACATCTATCACCTTCCTAACCCTCTGTTATTCAAATACCAAGTAGTAATTTCATCCCAGATCTAACCCGGAATTGTTTAGTAACCTTTCTATTCTAATGAAGTCTTTGGTGTTACTGTCGATACTCTGGATTATTCATGGGAAAAACTTCCGATGGTTGTCGAATCACGACTGCTTCCTCTTAATTAATCTAAAGAATGAGTCTTCCATACACGCAGTGACATGCCAACATACCAGCAAAGACTCCACCTGTACATCATGTATCACGCTGAAAGTCATTTATGGTCCAAGGAGGGCGCTGATCTGAAAATTTTCCGTCGTTGGAAATATCATGTTTGAACCCCACCCTACGTGACTTTTCAACTCCGCTATCAATGGCTGCAAGAAAACATCTATTTTCCCCTTTGGATTCGTAGTCCTCGACACTAACACAGTCAAAAACATAAATTCCTCCTTCATACATAAGTTTGGAGGCAAGTTATACGACGTCACCACCACAGGCCACAAAGAATATTGCTGCCGTCTGTGATTGACCAAACTAATAAAACCATCAAAGAAATAAACCCAAATTCTAACATTTCGAACTTCATATGAAAAATCAGGAAACACCCATCAAAATGTTTCCAAGAAAGGCATCGGCGGTGACACATCTTACCGTCCTCCATATGATCAATGCCACCCATTTCATTAGCCAAGGCGGTTGATGCATACAATCTCTGCAACCTAGGTGTTATTAGAAAATAGTGCATCTTCTTATACGACACATTCAACTTCCGTATATACAATCTATTTCCAGAACCCCTAACCTTTTTCTCGTACCGAGCATGCCCACATTTTTTACAATCAAGTAAGGTCATCACACACCCCCAAGATAATATACAAATGAGTTCACACAACAATGAATGACCTCGTACGGGTAATCCAACCCTCTAACTAACTTCTTCGTGGCCGTAGGAAATCCAATGGCATCGACATCTTATGGCAAAAGCAGTTTGAATGAAATTAGACATATCATCAAACCATGCCTCGCGAACACCGTGTCTCCGTACTTTATTTCTAAACATCCTCACGACTGCAGATAGTTGAGTATGCTTAGAATTTCCCTCATAATGTGTTTGTTCTACCGAATCATTTCATAGAAATTCTGCCCTAAGATTGGTTCCTCATCCGTTGAATTCAGACTCGTGAACATCACAAACCATTCTATGGTATGTAGTGTGATTCATATTATCCGAGACCATCTGATCGTGCTTTCACTTATCGACACCAATACCGAACTCGAACACCCTCCGTGGACTTCGCTTTCTCACCATGGTATATCCAAACATAGTAATCCTGATAAAAACTATTTCTATACAAATGCACCTTCACAAAGCCTCAACATTCAAAACTTCTTTATTCTCGACATTTAACTAAAGGTATGACACCTTATAGTTGTGCCACCATTCACACACTCAGGATGTCTTTATTTAACGCAACAAATTCATCAACTTTATCCCCCCATTCATTAGAGAACATTCCATTCACTATTCGAATTTGTACACATCCATTCACGATCGCTTCCATAACTAGTCACAAAATCAATTTAGTAAGCAAACGCGATTGTCCTCACTATTTTTATGTTCATTAACCATTTATTGTGGTTCGATAAAGTTATTTTTACGCGTGTGATATGCAAATCTACTAAGCACATCCAATTCCACCCCACCCGGTCCAATGCTTCTTTTTCTCTTCAATAGGTTTCGTCCTAATCCATTTACAAAGTTACGTTAAAAGATCACGATTGCATATTCATTGCATGCATTTCTAAGAGTCTTCGGCCAAGTGGTTCTCCAAGTAATATTCAATAAGATATATAAATAATAATGCATAACTGCTTGATTTAGTAAATTGCATTACTATTTATATATCCTAATGCACCCGAGAATCAAAACGAGATAGAGGCACCAAATGACACATAATATATGCAATTTAAATTAAATCATGATCATTTAATTAACGCTCTTCGTGAACTCGTCCATTAGCCAACTAGAACAAACTTCGTTGTAATACACTGACCGATGTATTCTACTTTTAACTATAGCGAATCAAAACGCACAACTTTAATCGCTTACGATGATGCATTTTCAAATCGCTACAAGAGAATGCAGCGATTTCACTGTGATAATTAAAAATTCTTTAGTTTATATATGTTAAACGATTTCTTCAATTTAATCCTATCACATGTTCTTATATCCATATCATTCATAAATTCATACTATATTTAATAAATCAACTCATATATTCCTATAAATTTCATTCAAGTGATTAGTACACTTGGTACTCTAATTCCACTCTAGAAATATATGGGTACCCACCCTATTAAATAGCATATGGTCAGATTCTAAACTCAATGGGTTTTCAATAGAGTTCAAGAACACCTATAACAGAGTCCTAACGAAGGAGTTATGTAAGTTACAATCCCTGAAGAAAATGAGCAACTTGTAGCAGTAGCAGCAACAGCAGCAGCAACCACTGTTTTTCATCATTTTCGAATCTAATATGAGTTCAAATCTGATCAAGCTATATATGGGTGGATTCTAGACTCAAAGGGCTTTCCATAGAGTCTAAGAACACCCAAATCCAAGTTCTAATGCAGGATTTATGCAAGTTTCAAATCATGAAGAAAATCAGCACACTGTAGTAATTGCAGCAGCAGGGCCACTGATTTTCTTCATTTTCGGATAGGATATGACCTCTATTTTATCGTTATATATATGGGTGGATTCTAGACTCAAAGGGCTTTCCATAGAGTCTAAGAACAATCTAAATCCAAGTTCTAATGAAGGAGTTATATAAGAATCATGGAAGAAAATCAGCACACTGCAGTAATTGCAGCAGTAGGGCTAATTGATTTTCTTCATTTTCGGATAGGATATGACCTCAATTTTATCAAGATATATATGGGTGGATTGTATAATTAAAGGGCTTTCCATAGAGTCTAAGAACACCCAAACTACAAGTTCTAATGAAGGAGTTATGCATGTTTCAAATCATGAAGAAAATCAGCACACTGCAGTACTGCAGCAGCAGGGGCCACTGATTTTCTTCATTTTTGGATAGGATATGACCTCAATTTTTATCAATCTATATATGGGTGGATTATAGACTCAAAGGGATTTCCATAGAGTCTAAGAACACCCAAATCCAAGTTCTAATGAAGGAGTTATGCATGTTTTAAATCATGAAGAAAATCAGCACACTGCAGTAATTGCAGCAGCAGGGCCACTGATTTTCTTCATTTTCAGCAATAGGATATGAGCTCAATTTTTATCAAGCTATATATATGGGTGGATTCTAGACTCGAAGGGCTTTCTATAGAGTCTAAGAACACCTATAACAGAGTCTTAACGAAGGAGTTATGCAAGTTGCAATCCCTGAAGAAAATGAGCAACTTGAAGCAAAGAGCAAAGCAGTGAGGCAATGCGACAACCAAAAAACTAGCTCAAAGAAAAATAATAAAACCAAAACTAGCTTAAGTGAACCCAAGATGGAGGAAAGAAGTACAAAACCCACATTCGATAATCATAATCAACTATGCTGTTCTAAATTATTGATCTACCATAGTTAAAGGAATTATTTTAATTCTTAGTGTTATATAGAAAAAACCCTCCTTCTAACTTATTACAAATTCAAGTACTTTATTTCAATCTCACCTAGCGTAAAGAACAGTCCATAAGGAGGTGAATGTGGGTTGAACCTATCACTTTTGGACTACCATTGCAAGCAAAAGGAAGTTAACTTTATGTGTGTGTCACCATAGTCCTTTTCTATTTGTATCCATGTATGAATCTCAACTGTAACTCAACTATAGTTTATTAGAATAAATTAAACCCGAAATTATTCCCTCATAAGCCCCAAAATGATGTTTCATATAAGAGTGTAGTTCTCGTATCACTAGCTAATTTTTCAACTTCACAATCACTTGGGTGGTTACCTATTCATAGTGATAGAGAAAGTAAAGCATGAATAGATTTGAGAAGCACAAATCATGTCATGATATAAAACCAACCACAAACAAGTCCATCCCCTGCTTTTAGTCAAGATCAAAAAGTGTGACAAATGCTTCCAGAAACCAAACAAGATACCTAGTAGGATAACGTAAATTTTCGTGTGGGGATGTGGAAACCAACAAACTAACCCGACCGCCGAGGTATATGCCGATAAATCTATGGCATTCCTCCTGGCCTATCTCAAAAATCAAAACAAGAAAAAAAAGCAATCAAATTACTCCAAAACATGCCTTATTATCTAAACAACAATAAAAGGTAGGATGAAGGCAAAATGAAGTCAACTTGAATTTTATCTGAAATTGTGTGTTTGGAGAGTTAAATATTCAGTAAGCAAATGCAAAAACAATTAACATTTGAGACCAAGAACTTCCAAGTCAAAATTCAGAAATAAGATGATTAGAAACCATTACCATTATTAGAATACATGTAATCTTTTCTTGGTTTATTATTGTCATAGCTTTTTAGAAATGAGTAAGTCTCAATAATAACAATAATTGTGTATTGGAAATGTCTTCAAAGATGGGGAAATAATCATTTAAACTGACTAAATCTATTCTTGCTTGATAAGTTAGGAGGAAAAATCAAGGTAGAGGATATTCAATATCAATCTTACCGATACTAGTACTCTTAAATGGGTGGAAAGATGTTAATGAATCTACCTCAATGAAATTAAAAAACTCGTGAAATCATTGTCGAAGAATTTTGTTATATCAAGATCAAATTGATTAAATGAAGGATGCAAATGCATCTTAAGAAAATACAAGACCAAATCAAGAAAATAAGGTTTCTGCTACCATTAAAATAGTTAAGACCAATTTGGTCTAAGAAACTGCTCAATTAAAATTACAAAGAAGAATCGAACTTTCTCCCAAATACCCACTGAAGCTTAAGTCATATCATACACTCACCATTTGTAAGCAAAACCAATCCTAAATTGATCCTTGAAGAATATATATTCAATGTGAAACAAAGATACAGCCGGACTTTTGTCATCCTCATAAACATAAGTTTTCATGGTAAATAATTCAAAGCACATCAACAATCCATAAGGCATAAAACAGAGCAAAGAAATGGAACTCTTTCTCAACTTTTCCATGGAAATGAGTGACGAAGTCCTCATCCGGTGACCTTTCAAGAAGGAAGAGGACTAAGCCCATCAACTTCAAAACCAAATAAAATTGCGATTCATAAGAGCTTGAAAGAAAAAAACCACAACAAGGCTATTATAAGTGTGAGAAAAATGAAGAGAACAGAAACATGGGGAAAATCTTTGAATAAAATACACCAAAAGAAACTTCTTCAAATCTTTGTTAAAATCTCACACATAGAGCAAACCACTATCGGCTAAACTCAGGAGAACTAGATCCTCCGAGCGAAACCCCAATTGATTCCCATCCTCAAAGCCGAGAAAAACCCCTGAGGTACAAACCTTCAATCAAATAAGCCGCAAGTTTGGAGGGTTGGCCTGAGGTGTTCCGCCGCCGGAAAATTTCAGGTAGAAGAAAAATGTGAAGGAAAATAGAAAAGAAAAAAAGGAAACATGTGGTCGTATCTGAGCTGAGGTGGTTAGTGAGGTGTTGGCTGTCGCCACTGGTGTTATATAATGACAGAAGGAGAAGGAAGGAAAGAAAGATGAGAACGGTGATTTGCTTTCAGATCGTATCGAGGGTGATTTTTTAACCTGGTAATTACCGACCATTTACCGACCAAAAATTTGGTCGGTAATTACTAGGTTTTTTGGTCACCTATTTACCGACCATTTTTCACGGTAATTTATTTTTGGTCGTAATCGGTCGGTAATTTTTAGTGACTGATTTATATAACGACTTATGACCAAAATCATTGGCTCAGAATATGGTCGGTCTTTGGTCGGAAATTTTTCTTTTGACCAAACCCCTTTGGTCTCTAAATTGGTCGGATTTGTCGCACCACCACCAATTTTTTAGCTCAGAATTGGCCTGGTGAATCTGGCTATTTTTAAGAGTGAAACTTGGAAGTTTTGTCATCCTCAAGCAAAGAAAGAAAGAAGTTGTTTGTCCTCAAGCAAATGAAAGAGAAGAATTCATTTCACCCTTTTTATTTAACCAAAACCGAGTAATCAAGCTTTGCAAGGGGTATGTGATATGTGTCTCAAGAATTACCCTTACAAGGAATATAGAGAAGAATATGATCAAGATACTTATTCATTTTAATAGTGAATAACTCTGCTAATAGAAAATTTAGATCATGGTCCCTACTTCAGTGAGTGTGTGTGGTCTTCCCCTATCCAAACAATTGCAAGCTAGATGAGTTTACAGAATTGAGATAAGTACGCAGATCTCCTAAGATAATTTATTTAGGTCTGGTAGTTTGTTGTTCTTATCACTCTCCACTACAATGGCAATACAACTCTCAAGATCAAGTAGGTCTATAAGCTTGTAATGTAAGGCTTGGGTAAGGGGTAGGCCGAATAGTCATTTTAGGCTAAACTTACCCAAACATACATCTTTTCTCGCATTGACAAATTCTACTCCATCCCTATTCTACCATCAGCATAGTGACACTCTCACCACCCCAAAATCATTTAGGTGCATCCTTCCATACTCCCTATATCACCTTTCAGACAAATTCTCGTATTCTTTCAACAAACACCAATAAGCCTTTTCTTTAAGACAAGGTTGTTAGAGTGGTTCAATGTCAAAACCCCTTGCTTTCTACCAACCCTTAGCGAGCTTTAATCAATAGCTCCAAGACCAATTTGCCTAGGTACTGTGTCGGTGACACCCCTTGTGATTTACTTCGCTTCTGTGGAAGGAAGGCTACGAGGCTAGACTCACTCCTCCTTAACTTTTTATTGTATTTTTGCTTCTTTTACACTTGAAATTTTTCTTTTTTTCTTTTTTTCTTTTTATTTTTTTTTGACAACATCTTTTGATTTTCAACTTAACTCATTTCAACCAATTTGGAGTTATTTTTCCTATGGAAAAATAACTCCCCCAAACTTGCTCCTCACCACATTTCTCAATTATGTTCAAATCCTCATGTTATGGGTGAGTTGGTTCTTTTATTAGAGATAGTATAGGAAGGTTATTGGCTTCAAACTTGGTTTTTTTTTTTTATAAACAGAATTTTGGCTCTTTAAGGCTCAACATCTTGGTACTAGAGGAATATGCATATGCATATTAATAGGGTTAGCTTGAAAGGCACAATCTTTCCAAGGATGGCCTATATCATTTCTCAATTGTTGTGTTGCCTAGGATTTCGCCTCGGCAGATAATAGAACAAGTTCTAGAACCTATGGAGATCAAAATTAGATGGATTCTCATAAACCTATAACCCGAAACGCTTGCTTTCAAAGGGTACTTAGTGATAAATGCATGGATTTTAAGAAACCAATGACTAAATAACTATTAAAGAGATAACTTCGTTAAACATTAAGTCATTATCTCTCTAATATTGTCCATATGCCAAGGGACCATTTATGGTCCTTATTGACATCACAACAACTCGAAGAAACTCAATTAACTCAATAAACTCTAACTAAAAAAATATGCAAAACTAAGATGTAAGTTATTAGGAAGCATCAAACAAAGTCATTATCCGAGAAAAATTGAGAAAATTTCATCCTCAAAGTTGTCATTTTGCAACATGTGGGGTGTGACATGATAAACTAAAAAAATAAGCACTTTGAGCTTTAGGATGAACATTGACCACAAATGTCTAGCAATGACGAAAGGAAGTAATAAAGTAAGGGTAATAAAGAGAGTTGGGAAAAGTGAACTCCCTTTGTGATCTTGGCCACTTTGAATAGGAACCTTGATGATTTTCAGACATTGACATTGGTGTACTACCCCTTGATACACTCTTTTGCTTCTTTGGAGTCATGAAAGTGGCTTTGGCATTTTCTCAAACACTTGGTGTGCACCAACTTCCTTCACCTCAAATGAGTGAGTTTTGATTATTCAAAACCTCCTTCAATACATGCAAATCACTCCACAATCAACAATGATCCACAAAGAACCAAAAAACAAACAATCCAAGCACAAAAATTTTCTTCCATTGTAACTCCTCATTGATGCTTGGAATGATGGATGGAAAATTGGGGTTCAACAAAGGCCAAGTTGTGGAGTTTGTGATGGGTTTGAAGCTTGAAGATGATGGAGATGAATTGGGAGGAGTGTGATTAAGGTTGGATGGGAGATGAATTTTAAAGTGGTTAGAAGTTGTAAGGCTTGGAGGAAGAGTGATCAAGCAGGATAGAGTATAAAGTAGGAAGAAGAAAATGGGTTTAAAGGGTTAAGAGCCTACATTTTCGTGATTGTGGTGTGTTGGTCACGTCAGCAATTCTACTCCAGCACCCACATTTTTTATCCAACTTGTTATACTCATATCTCCTTCATTTTAGCTCGGAATTGGATGTGTAAGGACTCGTTGGAAAGCTCTTTCAATGTAGAATGTGCTCATGGGTGAGGTGAACCATTTGGAGCTTCAATAAATACATAAAAATCAGAATGTTCAATTCTGTCCAGTGTGATGATTTCTTGACTCCTTAGTATCTCCTTGCTTTGTCTCTTGCCCCTTATCACTTGTTATCCTTCAAAAGTCCTTCATGCTTATATATTCTCTCAAAATTCCTTAATACTTAGCCCTTAATGCTTTCATTCATTCTTAAACTCATTTCTTGTCTTCAATTCTCTTCAAGCATGATCATGAACCTTCCAACTTTATATTTCAGTTCAATTTGGTTCTTTTCATCTCAAAAACCTGAAATTTGATGAACATCTTTTTTCACACTTCAAGCATTATAATTACATCAACCACTTTCCAACTTCTTGCCTTTGCTCTTGCAAACAAGTCATGACAACATGTTGAGCTTCAAACTTATCTTATTAAACACTAACAAAAGTTAAAACAACTGCTTTTGGAATTTTCATCCCATGATAAAAAAAACAACTGACAAATAAAATAACTAAAAAAATAGAAAAAGAAAAAGAGAATGGATAGAATCCTTATTACTTAGCTTAGGTTGCCTCCCAAGAAGCTGCTCCGTTTTTAGAGTCCAGCTAGACTCATAGGAAAAGTACTAGTGCTTCCATTTGACCAATCATTCATCTTGGAAAGCACTTCCTCTTCATAACCATTCAGCTCAAGGATGTTTTCTTTCAGATTTTGGGCCGAGGAGAAATAAACTCAAAATCC
>JAEQBH010006963.1:0-83369 GCA_016808115.1 Tetrastigma voinierianum | reverse complement strand
AAATGTCTTTAGATTTATTAAGGCAATTAAAAAGTTTAATGTTAAATTAAGCATAAATATGAGATTTAAATTTCATAATGTAATTTTACAGTTTTATCCAAAATTTTCAAATGAAAAAAAAAACTAAATAAAAATATACATCTTTCCTTTTCAAAAAAATAAAAATAAAATAGACATCTTTCAAAAAAAAAAGAAGAGTTCAAGTTTTCCACCTTCATCTTTATTAAACTTAAAAACAATTACTTTCTGCATCGTTATCTAGGTTTTTTTTTTGAAAGAATCGTTATCTAGTTTTATTCACTATTATTGCACAATGCTCCAAGTGACGGTGATGATAGTGTTCCTACTTTAGACTGATAGTGCTGTGGCTTTGATAAAGACACCTTAAAAGGTATGCGCATTGGAGTTTATGAGCTATTCTAAAAAGAGGCACTAAAAAAGTATCACCCCATACTGCCCCTCCCTCAAAGTAAATCCCCAAACTCATCCCCTCCTCCACGGCTCCACCCCACCCCACCCCACCCCTACCAAGCCATTTTTAAAATAATTTACTTTTAATATTTTTAATTGAAACTTTGTAATTAATATAACCATCAATATACGTACATTCTCTCCTCCATCTCCATTTCCTCCATTCCTCCATTCCTCCATAACCTTTCTCCTTCAATTTCCATTAATGGAGTCCTAATTATTAGTTAAGCCTCCCAAAATAAACCATTTAGGGAAGTATGTTAATCGAGGAACAATAACCTATAATGAACAACATTAATTAGTCACATGTGATGGTTTGTTGGAGATGATCTTAATTTAATCACATGTAAAAATTGACTTTTACAAAGGAAGCCATAATTAGTTGTATCGTTCATTTAATTTTCATTCAAGATTCCACTCTACAAACTATAAATTAATAATGAATTGTATCATTATTTTAATTTCCTTTCCTTTTAAAGATTAATAATTTATTTATTTATTTTATAATTTGGGCTTCAAGATGATAACAATCTTTATTTTTGTGGCATGAAAATGGATGGAAGTGGAGATGGAGTTGGAGAAATTGCGTTTTTTCGAACTATACGGTTGAAAGATCAATAAAATACCGTGGTTCATGGGGCAATTTGGTTCCGATCATAAATATAGAATTATTTTGCACACGTTTAAATTCTAATTCCTTTAGCCACCTGATCGTCGAAGATTCACCACTGGTCGTGAACCCAAAACAAATAAAAGACGACGGGGTGTTCCATCGCCCTCCGACTAAGAAAGCTAAGATTTTTCTCGGGCACGGTTTTGATGCAGCTATCTCAATCAAAATCTTTAGATTCGCTTCGCGCGACGGTTTCTTTTATGGAGGGAGAAAGAGGATCCATCTTTCTCGAGAAATGGACGCATTTCTTCCCATAAAGATAGTGAAGGTGGCTTTATTTCGGCTGATGACTTGTTTCCTTTTAAAGTGCATTTTCCCACAGGCCAAGCTGTGATGCTCATTCACGAGGCGAGGCGATTGTCTCTGCTGAGAACTCATTTATATCATGAAGAGCCTGCTGACAAGCCGCTTTGGCGGGGGCTGCTCACCGTGGTGCTGAAGCACTGGGTAAAAAGACATCCGGGATAAAGGCGCCTGAGCACTCCTGACGAGGATCGTCTCATGCCTAGCCGGTCGGCTGGGCCTACCCCTCAAGCACTCGCGAGGATCGCATTCTCGGGCCTACAGCTCAGTTCCATCGCTCTGTGTTTCAACAATCGTTGGTGGGAACTGGTCTCAGTACCAACAATGTCCCTTTTCATTGGGAGGCACTGCCCCGCTTGGAAAGGCGAGTCACCGTCATTTCAGCTGGGAAATCCAGATAACAATGTTTGCTCATTTAATTTTTGTAAATTCTTTTTGAAATTGTACTAGATGTTACACTTTGCTCAATGACCCAGACTGGGGGTCGCTATAAAAGGTTGTTGGGGAGGGTACTGAGGTCTCACTGCTATAATCGGTTATCCATATGTTTATCCAAAGAAAGAAGTTGATAATCTTAATGTCAAGTAGACCCTTCGAATTGAGGGAGGAATGATGAAGGATGGTGTGCACCAATTATTTGAGCGTTTCCCGCAGATCGCCCAAAGATCGAGACACTGGAGAGTCTTGAAATGTTCAGGAGGTGTTTCGGGGTGGTTCTACCTGAACTGGAGCCCCAGGACACCTCCCGTTGACCCCAGGGTCTGCCGAGCTTCCACCAACCCCCTCTCCTTCTTCTTAGCTCTGCCTGTACCCCATCCATCTCTTCTTGGGCTCTCTTCTTTCTGCTTCCGCAGAGCCGCCTTTTCAAATTTCCATCTCCGCCTTCCCTTTTTTCGTTTTCTTGCGCCTTCGTACCGCATCTCTGCCTTTTCTCTCTTCTTCTTTGCTTCTTCTTTCAAATTTCACCTCCGCTGCTTTTTCCTTTTTTCTCAATGGCTTCTTCTCGGTTCCTAATGACGATGCCTCACTGTGCCTTTTCTCCTCAGATTGGTGTTATAATATTAGTTTGTCACAAGGTAATATGATTGCTCGCATGCCATCATATGTACGCCGAATCTTTCGTGTAATTAATAAATTACAGCTTATCGCCTGGTGCTCAATGCACCCCATTATATATTCTGGACATTCTCGTCTATTCGAGGCCTATCGGACATTGCACCTTGTTAACTGACCCATGACCGCCGAGAAAGGCCCTGGCTCGCCCACCCATTCGCCGCCCTAGAGCGAACCGCCAGGATGGTCGATCTCGCAGACGATCACATTGCCGCATTAAATGCAACATGCAAACAGCGCAATGAGGCATAATAGCACCATTGTCATTCTTCCTTCATGGTCTTGTTTATCGCTTCCAATGACAACCGCGTTTAATGAAATGTCATCCTTCAGATTCGTCATGACATCGTCAGTGGTCTGTTTTCACGCTGATCCACTGCAAACCACCATCGCCCGCAATGCTGTCCCAGAGTTGATCCGCCTCCCGCCGCACCAGTTAAGATAGTCAATCTTTCATTCGCCCAAGGCCCTCTGCTTCTGTGGTATGCCTTCGCACTAATCGGGCATGGCAGAAACATTCAGATTCTCTTTCCATCCGCCAGAATTACAGGGCCGAAGAAACTTCCACGAGTGGTCGCCCCGGAGGGCGCCTTTCCGCGATCACGCCTTCAAAGGGTGATCATCTCGGCCCCCGACGCATGAGAGCACAGTTATCATGAGGTGCCCGATAACACTCACCTCCCGCGATGGAAAGTGGGTGGACGAAGTCCAATAGGCGGAGAACATATCACTTATACTTTACCCGGAGCACCTCGCGCTCAGGCTACACTGCCTACCACGCTTTATTTCACCCGGGCGCCACCGGCTCTTATCCACCCCAACGGCCATCCGGGATTTTTGACAGGCCGCGTGTCGAACGACGAGCATCAACTCGACCTCTCATCGTCGAGCTGTGTAATTTATTTTCTAAGAGTGGCAGAAGGTCAATGTCTATGTCGCTCAACTCGATCGTTGTTAATCTGCCCCCGATTCACCAAGACTGAAAGTAAAAAGGAGTGTCATAGTAAGGGACTCCCGGGACGAGTCCCCTGCTCCCTTGCCTTCCTCCCTTGATGTCTGCTCTCAATCTTCCGTAAAGTGTGTGGCCTGATTAGAGCCTGCCCTGGCTAACCTTTCTGGTTGACCAGCATACAGACAGATGGATTTCAACTCAGATTGTCTGCTGCAGGTAAGGTCACAGCAGGCAGCTTTAACCTGCTGGAGCACCTGCTCAGGATACGCCTGCTATCTGAGATATCCGAGCAGATGACAAGGTTCTCCCGACCTGACACAGCATTCGCTGTGGGAGTACAACTGCCTTAAGACCCTCCCTGGCCATTCCCCACAGCTTGCCTTCTCGATCTGTCAGAAGGGAGCACTTGTCATTGCTGACCTACTGTCAATGCTTTTGAGTGTGTAGCTCGTCCCTCCAAATGTCCTGCAAGAGTCGAGGCATCAAGTCTGCAGGTGCTTAGAGTGCATCTAGTTCGTCAATCCCTGGGTGAGGATTCAGTTCTGCCCAACCCCGTCTTGCCTGAACTGTGGGAGAGCTGTCTCAACTGGCTGTCTTACCCCATTATTAAAATAGTGGCACACACACAACGCGCCCGGGTCCAAGTGGGAGGATTTGCTCCCCGGTTGCTGGAGAGCAATTAAGATTTCCAGGATTTGGAGGAGGAAGAATGGGAGGAGAGGATGACGGGGCTACTAGACCGCTACGATGCCCGCAAAAGGAGGCGCAGCTGAACAGAGCGATTCGATCCCGCTCACCACAGACCCGCCGGGCCCACATCGGTGGAGACTTGCATGCCATCGCTATCCCCAGCCAACCAAGCGCTCACGCATCAAACTGAGCCAATGTGGTAGACGACCGAATATCACAGGACTCAGACTGATTCTGAGCACTTGAAAATCCTCCGACGGACAGGCAACCTAAGAGTCGTTCATGTCCGCCAGTTTAGGCCCTCACGCTTAACGGGCCTGGTAACCAATCGTTATGCGTTCTCCGCAAATTCGTCGCCATGCGGCGGTATCGTTCGCACGAGGGCCGAAGTACGACACAACGCCGTTCTTCCACCAGAGGTCGGGCCACCGTTGACACTCAGACTACCACGTTTCCTGATGCCTGTAGCTGCTCTCGTGGCACTGGGGTCTTCATAGACTGTCAAATAGTGCCCAAGAGGGACCCTAAGGGGAATATACCTGGTTTTGATCATCAATCACGATAGGTCCAAACCAGACTATGTTCGCCTGATCGAATTGGTAAGATAGCAAGTTTCTCGCTGTGACATTAATCTATGCTGATTTGCAAGACCTATGGGTTTCTTTTGCAGTCGTCGCTTATTCGAAACATGGCGCCAGAGTATCCCTAGAAAATCTCCAATATGTTCAAAACAAAATCATAATTTAAAAAATCCAGAATTTTCAGATCTCTGACGACAAAACTGATTTCACTGCCGGAATCATCTCGAAATCTAGCTAATATGTCAATTTACCATCAGACGCTAGACTTTAAGACTGTCGGTATAACTGAAGGATGTATACTGGGCATTATTCTTGAGTGTTTCACACAGTTATGCCTGGAGTTTGAATCATCTCACTCTGAGTCATGTGGGTCCCTGGTCATGGACACAAAACACATGATCGGAGGTGGAAACCACAAGTAGATGATGTATATATGGGTAATCCATGAACCACTTAGACTGACAAGGGGCAAGTGAAAGTATCCATTTGATTTCTATCTTCCAACTAGTTGGGAGAGAGGGAGGAAAAGGAAAACCGATTGAAAAGGAGAGATTTGTGAGAGAGAGACTCCACTTTCTCAAATTTTCTCGACGATCTGACCTAGCAAGTATGTTATAAGAAATAACCTCACTCGCGCGGTTTCAGATAGAGATGGAGTTTGGGTGTTTCACAAACGCCGAGAGGTGGTCTTCTCCTACTTTGGTTACTTTCTCATCCTAAGGGTTGTGTGGTGGTTGTTTCATCTAAGGGAAATGTTTGTTGTATTGAATCATGATATCACACTGGGCAAAGACATTAATGACTTTGTATAGATTTTTGGGAAGGAAAGAAAGGGAATCTTGATGAGAGTCTTACAATTGAAATCTGTATCAGTGAACTTGATGTTATTTTGAATTTCAACCCACCTCTCAGAGCCCAAGCCATGGTCGCGATCCAATGTGCTTAGGCCAAGAGCCTGTCCGCAGTGGTCTCTCTACTGGTTCACCCCATTGGACCAATACTCACGGGTTCACCCCTCGGCTGGGTTCAGTCTCTACTGTTCACCCCAGTCTGCCTATTGGTTCACCCCGATGGGTTCCCCTGATGGGTTCCCCTGATGGGTTCCGTCCTAGGATCCTGCACCCCAAATTCTGGCGCTCGCACTTCTTCGTCCGAACTCCGTTTTCGTGTTCTCGACTTTATGGAAAGCCCATTGAATCAAATTTCCAGCCGGATGCTTGGAGGCAGGAGTTTGAGTCGTCAGCGCCATCCGGCGTAAGGTAGGTCGCCTCCGCAGGGACAATAGTCGCGTGTGACCTCCAACTTCAGGCGTCAAAACTTTCGTCCGAACTCCGCTTTCGGGTGTTTCGACTCTATGGAAAGCCCATTGAGCCAAATTTGATCCGATGCCTTTGAGGCAGTGAGTTTCTGAGCCGCCGGAAATGGCCGTCCGCGTGGGCAGGAAGCCACCCGTGAGACAACTTTAGTCATGTGACCTCTAACTTCTAAGGTCATAACTTTCTTCCCAACTCCGTTTCGCGGTTCTCGACTCACAAAACCTATCAGTCACCTCCATCCCATGCCTTGACGGCAGTGGTTTCAGCCACGAAATGGCCGTCCGTAAGTAAGGAAATCGCCTGAGCGACAAATGAATAAGTGTGTGACCTCTACGGTCATACTTCTTTCGTTCCAATCGCCGTGTGCCTTTGACCATGGAAATCCCATTGAGCCAACTTTTCCGTCCGATGCCTTGGATGGCAGTGGGGTTTCGAGTTATGGGTGAGTCGGCCGTCCGTGCAAGGTAGGCTGTCCGCCAGATGGCTAGTCAGCGTGACTTCCAACTTCTGGGTGTCATATAACTTTCGCCCAAACTCGATTCTGGGTGTTCTCGGACTCTATGGAAAGCCCATTGAGTCAAATTCCAGCCAAATGCCTTGAGGTAGGTGATTTCGAGCCAGGTTGGAAATGACCATCCCGGCAAGGCTGCTCTAGCGAGACAATGAATGTGCGACTCAACTCTGGCGTCATAACTTTCATCCAAACTCCGCTTTCGTGTTAGACTCGCGTGGAAATCCCATTGAGTCAATTTCCAATCGGATGCCTCACGGCGCGGGTTTCTCGAAATAAGCCTAAATTGTCGCCGCAGGCAGAATTTCTGCCAGATGCATGACATGCACCTCCAACTCTGGCATCATAATCTTCATCCAACCTGTTCGTGTTATTAGATCATGGAGCCCATTGAGTCAAGAATCAATTCATATGCATGTGGGTGGGACAAGGGTGATCACAACGCTTAACTTCATAGTTCAGATCGAGTATCTGGGCCATGAAGTTGAAGACGGTATAGTTTGAATAAATACATCATTGTAAGGCACGTTGTGGAGCACAGATTGGTATGGTGGTTATCTATGGGCATGAGGCCATATGGTTTAGTTCCAAAAACTTAGGACTGAAGGATAGAGGATTTCTATAACTCAGCTTCACATCAAGACTGGTGGGTCAGTTTGGAATTGAAAACTAAAAGTTTCTCAGGTTTATGGTTGTTTGATGTCATGGATGATTGGAACCATCGTTCATGATTTGGTGGGCCGTGGAGGCCCATTGATGGTCAAGATGTAATCTATCATGTGTGGCTTCGCTTCGGGGCAATACGAAAATTATGGTGTTGTCGTGTGGATGCGTCAGATAGCCTTCCAATGATGGACTGTTGTCGTATTAAATTTTCTACAGCTTAATTTATGTTCTCATATGTGTTAATGAATAACATGTTGATTGTGTATAAACTCCGTCAATATATAATGGCTATATTAACATGAATCATGGTGAATGTATGCATTTCATATGCACCAAACTTTGCAGTAATGCGTATTTACGACACGAAGCCTTTCGAAAAACTAACATGGTTGCGAAATGAATTTGGCCAGATGAATTTCGAGAATGGGGTCGAGACTATCAGATCGGCCTCTGATGAGGACTATGATTGTTTCGAAGGTTCTCCAACACATTCGTTTCTGAGAACCCATATTTTACCCATATTTCAGAGGTATTTTCAAGTAAACATCGTTTTGTTTCAAATATTTATTTTTCTGCACATGTTTAGCAAGTGGGAGGAGCCTTAGAGGCCCGAGACATGGGAAGTGGTATTTACTTTCTCATCCATGACATATGACATTTATAGGAACCCATGTTTTACTTAAATGTGTGGGATTATCATCAGAATGTATACTTAGATTTGAGTAATCAGATAGAGATTATCACTACCTGGCTTTGCCTCAATTTGCCGGTAATCCTTCGTGTATTACAAGAAGACGGCGCTCATTCGAGACCGTGAGGACAAAGAAGGCCTGAATGAAATTTAAGAATTATTTTCAGAAATATATTAGAACAATATAAGTTTTAATAGAATTTGGTATATAAAGTGTAAAAGAGTCGTATTATCAAACTCTTTGTAAAATATTATTACAAATTGGTTACAAAGAAAATTATACATCAATGGGTTCTATATACGGCGACAAATTAGTGATATCGGGAGCAACTGTGGGAGCACCACATATATTCTGCGTCATTGATATCAATCAGATCCTTCACAGGCGTTGCCAACGCTCAAAGATCATGAGTTCGAGCTCCGCTGGCGACGCTTTAACGATCAAGCGATTATGTTCCTCGATGGCCAAGTGGGTGCGAGCGCCATTACGCCAAAAGAGGCCAGCCGACGTGTTTCCGCCGCCGAGCTTTGAGGCTAAGGAATTTTCACTTCAAAGGCCGCCGAGCAGAGGCCGGCGGTGGACGCGCAAGGCTACGAGGCTGCTGATGGCTGTCAGTAGATCGGTACTGCACTGAAAGAACAAAGGAGTCCCCAGGCCGCCGTTCAACGTGCCTTACGGTTATGGAAAATGCTCGGGTTCAAGGCTGAGTCCGAGCGCGAGTTGCTCAAGAGGCGGTCAGAGCGAGGAAGTCAGAGGAAGGCGAAGAAACAAACCGTTTACGACTAGACTCGTGATGGAGCTTCCAGACAGTGATGACTCACGCCTTCCAGTTTCGACGCAAGCGCACGGAGGTCAGCTCGATGCAAGCGCTGAGATACGCTCAACTATGCTGCGGTTGCGCGCTTTATGCACAACATGGAGGCTTCAGATCCCCATGGAATGCCGGATCCTTTAGTCTCGTTAACTCTAGAGTTCTTTGCTAACCCCTACTACCCCCCAAGCATCTCATAAATGTCAGAAATTTCCAGATCCACTAAGTCGTTACAAGGAGCAAAGGTTCAATAGAACAACCCGATCTCTCGTCGAGGAGGTGACTCTTCGATTGGTCCCTCCTAATCTCATCCTTACCTGCTGGTCAGAGACTCAGCCAACTAAATAGACATTGTTTTTTATGACATGACTTGATGTTCATGGTCGACCAAACAATTTACATCCCCTACTTCTTTCAGTTAGTTTTGTTTACACATTGTTGTATAATAACATCAAGGCCATCCGTATTTGCACTGGGATTTTTGTTACATCACCATTCGAGCGCGTCTGTAAGAAACCATCGGTATCAAGTCGGATGGGTCGTTTGTTGTGTTGCCCGTGATAGTTATCCACCAGTCATCCAAGCCAGATTCGACCGAAGTGACCTATGTCACCTGACAGTCACTTACTACGCCATCCAAAGCTGACCGACCGGGCCAGAAGTTATCTATATTTGGTGCCTGATAGGTCATTCTACCATCACCGTTTTTGAATCTGACCAACAGACCTGATTCGAGTTTACTTCCTGATAGTCACATCGTGGCCATCCCGGCTTTTGACTAATTAACTAGAAGTTATCTCAACCGCCGATAGGTCATCGGGTCATCGCCATTCGACTTTGAATTTAATCGCCAGAAGATAGAGTCGCCCGAAGAGGGGTCATCACCTTCACTTGATCCCACTTTGAATTTTTAACCCACAGAGTTATCCGAGCTCGCCATAGGCTCGCCACCACTTATCCGACTTTTGAATTTGACCACGCAGGTTATCAGTCAGCCCACAGTCGCCATCGCGTCTATCCGCTAATATGACCCCGTATAATGAAGAGATATGCGAGGATATGAGTAGGCAAAAATAAAGATATTCTTTTATTGACACTACCTTTCTGCTGTAATTCAATATTCTCAATGGTGTCCTGATCTATTTGATCGGTAGGTGACCCGCCACCGCCGCATCACGACATAAGGTCCTTCCACCGGGCCGAATTTCACAATGAGAGTTCCACAAAGATTCTAAAATCCTTCTCAAGACGACCGGCTCTATTGAAACTTCAGGCTTTACCGCTATATAGAGTCACCAAACATTGGTAAGATCGTTGATTTCATTGTCACGCTTTCCAACCATATCTCTACGCCTACCTAACTATCGATCTCGCAGATTTTCCGAACTCCGCGATTCACGGATTTGTAATGACTTCAACCTCAGAGATAATCGCTTCCAATCCCATAAAGTAAGCCAGCCAGTGAGAAATGCCTGGCTGCCCCAGCGGCTTGCAGCCCGCAGCAATCCGTAGTTCTTCCACCCACTTCCTGGAAGCGGCTCAGCCAGTCTGAACCGCTTTTCTCAGCGACCCAATGTGGTTCATAGAGGTTTCGCCGTCATCGCTTGCGGGATACCGAGTAGAGTATAAATTTTTTATTTTCAATTCCTGGCAAAAGTCCTCGATGACCATCGCCAATCAGGCCCGTTATCTGGATAATGCATCATTTGATTCTGATGCCGAATCGCACAATGTTTTTCCAGATAAACCAAGTAACATCTCTATCTTTGATTGATGAGAATGCCGCCACTCTCTATCCATTTATCAGCCAATCTATGGGTATCCACAATAGCTCTCCCATGCGGCATTTCAGCAGGCGCTTCGCCGACAATATTCCCATTCTGGGCTTCAGCCAACACAACAGGCTAGTGATGGAGATCGTCTGCACCAGCCGATTTTAAGATGGTAACATTCGGCCGAAAGGGTCATATTTCGACGTGACCATGGGTCGTCAGACTACGGGGTCAATAATACCTCTATGCCGCCTTGGTGGTCAGAGTTCTTCCTCCCAAGATTCCCCATATGTTTCAGCGGCTCCACTACTACTGCCACCGGCTTTGTTCAAGACATCGCACTTTACCCGCCAGTGATCACCATAGCCGCCCGTCATCATAGAGTAATCCAAATTGACTAATCCGAACCTCGCTGGCCTGGTCCTCCTTCGACGCAGTCCCCCCCACGCGCGATCGTATTGCCGGTCCATCCGTAGACTGCGGAACTTCCCGGCTTCTATTTATTTGGCATGCAGATCATGATTCCCATTTGATAGTAGATGGGGAGGAAATACTGCTTTTTATCTAGCTTAGCACACGAGTGGTTAGATGGCATTCGCCCTCTCACAAAAGTGTCAAAGATTATGTTCACCTTTCTAGCAGAGGGTGTTCAATTAGCTTGACTAAAGGGAAGCGCATTTTTGTCATTCGGGTCTCTGACCAAATTTCAACCCCGTCGACAAATCCGCCAGAGTCAGCTCAACCAAAGATCACATCGCCTACGGGCGAGTGTGAGCCCGGAGTCCGGCCACCATTGCTTCAGTATCACTAATGTTGGTGGCACAAGTCTAACCGCATCGCCGTCAACCCCTTCCAGAGGAGGTTAATCGCCCGCCTCGGCTTCGTTCAAGCCCCATCTACACTCCGAGCGTCCACCAACCATTTCACCAGTTCAGTCGGCGAATTTCTCGCGATGAGTTCGCCCAAGACTTGCCCCTTTCTTCGGTGGTGTCTCGCTCCTAACTAGACGCCATACTCACTTAACTCCATTGCTGTCTAGCTGGCCATTCTCCCACATATCGGGGCTGGGTGAATCGGTGTCTCCGTAGTTGGAAGATCTGGGTTAGCACCAGCCTGGACGAGCCTGGGCAGGATGAGTTTTACAAATTGTCTCAGGCCAAGGGGCACCATCGAGGTACAGGTCTCACTCGCGCTTCAATAAGGACTTGTTGACAAAGAACATGAGCCCCAATCCTCGCATCCCCACACTAACAGGCTGCTTATCGTCATATTAGAGGTCGGCATGCAGATGAGCATGTCACCCGCTTCCTGCCTCGCAAGAATCAGGGCCTGGCTGGGCATCGCAATGGATTGCTACTAATGCCCGACGATTCCTTCGCCTATTCGCCCCGCCAGTTCTCAAGGTAGCAGTTAGGGTTTCAAACGGTCCATGAACCGGGAAATAAAGTGCCCAAGAGCTTCAACCCGCTTAGTCATTCGTCGGATTCCCTCTTTGAGTCGGGGTCGCACGCGGCATACCTTAAGTCGTAGAATTAGCCTCTATTCCCTCGTTACCATAAAGCTAAGGAATTGGTCGACGCCGACTCGGCTAGCACACTTGCGTTCACTTTCATACCATACTCGCCAGCGTTTAATGCCCGCCGAGACGTGGCAATGTGATCCGAAATGCTATTTCGATTTTACTAGCATATCATCAATGTAAACTTCCATTGTACTACCGAGCAACAGTCGAAACATCTTCATCACCAACCTCTGGCCCCTACATTCTTTAAGCCGAAAGGCATCACATTGTAACAGTAGATTCCATGGGGAGTGATGAACGATGTTTTTTCCGTATCCTAAAGTAATGGGATCCGTGGTATCCCTGAAGGCGCCCAAAAAGATAGCATACCGTGTTCTCGGCCGCCCACAATATGATCTTGCAAGTGGGGAATCTGCCTTTGGACAAAGGCCGCTGAGGTCCGTAATCCACACATACTTCCATTCCTTTCCTTATTTGGGACAACTGGGCCTGGGCCAGCCATTCGAGGTATTTAACTCCGCTTCTCCGATAAACTGCTGCCCGAAGACATCGACCTCGGTCCTGGATGACCAAGTGGCTACCGGCAGAAAGGCTTACCATCCGACCGCTTGGCGATGGGCGCCACGCTTAGTCTGTGAGGCGTAGCGCTTATTCTGGCCATATCCCGCATGGGAGTCCGCCACTCCAAGGCGAATCGTATCATCATATGGTATAATTCGTCTTCTCCTCTTCTACGTGAGGGTACTAACACAAATGCATATGTCCTGGCCGCTGGCGGGGTATGGTTGCGGCGGGACCAACCGCCAGCCGCCTTTGTTTCTTTAAGGCGGATCGCGCATGACCGTGATTGCCACGCTGAGTCGCCCTCAAGGGATGGTTCACCGGCATTCCCTTGTTCGCGCCTTTGCATCGAGTTGATAGTACTGGTCACGCCGCCAACCGACTTCTTGAAGGTCGACGTCTCACTAATGCAGCCATTGTTTGGTGCACGGGATGGTATCGCCATGATTTAGCTGTGCCCGCCTAGTATGGCATTGTTTGACCCCAAATCCTCTACCACCGAGAATACATTTGGTCAATTAATGACCCGCCTCTCGATTCGAAATGCGATATCCCCAACTGTCAGTGTGGTTGCCCCATTAAACCCGAAAAACTCGCCATGAACCACATCGGCGCTGGACTCCATCTTCCCCAAGGCTGGAGCGCAGGTAGTGCCACCAGATTGCTCTGATCAACAGGACCCCGTGTACATCAAAACCATTATCATCACATTGGGTATACAGCACCAGAATGAGGGGTAATAACTGTGGTTAACAGGGGGAAGGATATGGCTCGCCAACTAGATGCACCGCGTGATGTTCTCTCGCGACTTCCGTTTACCCTGCTCTAATCGAGGCCAGACGGCATTTTTCTCCTCTTCTTTGATCAATATCGTTATCGCCGTCCCAGCAAGTTGACGGTTTATCAGCCCTGAGGCGCTCTGAGATCAATATAAGACCTGTCAGCCGTGGGTCACACCCCGATGATCGGGCTCTTGTATATATTCCGAGGTGCCTAAACAATAAGTTTTTCTACAGAACTTCTGGGCTTACAAAGTGGTTGGTTTCAGGTCATGGAACCCCAGATAATCACTAGTGGATTTGTTATACTGGTCTGACCCCGCCTCATATGGGGCCACTTGAACCTGAAGGTCCCAAATGAGGGGTAGGGTTTGGCCATGCAGATAAGGAGAGAGTGAACTAAATCTTTTCTTTTTCATCGCTTCCACGGCGCTTCCCACCCCTGCTCTGCTTCCGCTTCTCACTTTATGAGCCTCAAGCTCCGCTTGTTATCAGTGGGTTATCATTATAGCCATAGATGTCCCTAATGTTGTCTCTAGTGTGAGAACTTATTCGTCTGTAGATATAATTCTTCCATGTTTCATGGGAGGATTTAGGATAAAGGACTCAGAATAACCAGTGTTGGTCCAAAGCTTCTCCTAAGTTTCTCAGACCACGCCCATACTGTAAACATCAATTCTTGGATTCGCTTGTCCAACCTCGTAAAGTCTCCGATGGATTCGCCTTCTCGCTTGAGGATAGCCCTGAGGGAGTTGATATTCCCCTTTCGCCGACCGAGCACGTGTGATACTAGAGACGAACACACCACAACGCTGAACAGTTATCACCTTCTGTGAAGCTTCAGGGAACCAAGCTGCCGTGCCTCGAGGTCGGCCGAACACTTCAATACGTAAGTCTATCATCCCCATCGTTGAGGATCATCGCCTGGTTGAAATGCAACATGTGATCGTATGGATTGGTGGACCCGTCGTACATAGCAAATGGGGGAATAATGAATCCATGAGGAGGTTCATAGTCTAAAATATGCTGGCCCAAAGGGGAGGACAACATATCGTAGGGTCCTTGGACAGGGGGATAGAGGGCTGCATGCGGGATGGGGAGCGCCCCGGGTGGATACAGGTGCATGTAAAATGAGAGGGGCGGTTCCCGAACCCAGTGGCCACATTTGAGGGACGGTGCGGGTAAGTGCAATTGTCCTCTTTTTTCATATTTGGCGTCGCGTTCCGCTCATAGCCTTGTTGGACTGGCGAGGAGGTCTCTTTCTGGACTCGGCTTCCTCATTGCTCAGGGGTGGTGAGCGACGGGGAAGTGGAGAGCTATCCGAAGAGAGTTCGTCATCGGCTGATGATCATGGTGCAGTGGGATGGGCTCTTTCCCTTTGTCGCCGGGCTAGGGGCTCTCGTGCAGGCGACACCTTTGGGGTTCTCGAACTCAGTGGACTCTAAAGCGGGTTCGTAAGTGTTCGTTCTCTTCTTTGTAAGCGGTGCATTCTCGTGGTCGACCCGTCTGTCGGGCTGCTCCTCTGTTCGCCTCCATTTCTTGGCGCCCGTAGGAATTTGGTCCTCGATGGAGTGGATTCTTCGGGTTCTTGGACATGGCGGTAGAAAAGTTAGATGGTCGGTGGGATGTTCGAGAGCAGTGGAAGCCGGAGATTGGGAGATCACACCGGGAAGGCGAGGTGTACCCGAGCTCCGTGTATCGTCTACGAGACTTCTTTCGGCGTTTACAGACGGTCTCGGTGTAGTCTCCGAAATTCTCAGAGTTAATGGATCGTCGGAGCATTCACTAGTTGGCGGCAACCTGCAAAACAAATCAGAAGACAATGGGAGTGTTCCATCACCTCCAGATGTAAAAGTAGTCTTTTCTCGAGACTTGGAGCTTAGAGCGACGATTATCTGTCCAAAGAATCTCGTACCTCATTTGGTGTGATTTGCTTATATTTTATGGAGGAGAAAGAGGGGATCCATCTTTCTTGGGAGAGTGGGCCGATTTCTTCCCGTAAAAAGATGGGGAAAGGTGGCTTTTATTTGAGAAGGATGACTTGTTCTTCCTTTTAAGTAGCTACCTTCCCAGATGGGACATGCTTGGGAGTGCTTTCCTATTCGTTGGAGCGACGGGTGGTTCATGGGAGAACTTACATATCATGAAGAGTTGGTTGACAGTTTCGTTTGGTGGGGTTCGATCGGAAAGAGGCTTACTGGGTAAAGACATCCAGGGATAAAAATGCCGGGCACCGGAGGATTGTCCGAGACGTTCTTGGGTGTTGTTTGGCTTTTGGGCCTAGTCCTCTTGGGGCACCCGGGCGGAGGATTGATCGGGCATTCTGGGTAGGCCGTCGGCATTGGGCTAGTCCGTGGGGCTCTTGTCTTTGGCGGCGGCTAGAGGCTGGACCCCGGGTCCATGGTACCCACAATTGCTAAAAGAGAAAGTCTTAGGGAAAAAAAAGAAAAACACAAAAAAGGGGAAGAATAGTTCCTTGATATGAGGGCATGTCCAAGGTACCATGCAGGGCAAATGTTGGGCGCCCTTCCAATGGGGCTAGAAAATAGCTTGGGAGGTCGAGAATTTTTTATTTAAAAAATAAATAATTTTAGATTTTTTTTAAAATTATTGTTCAATATAGCCCTTTTATGCCATATAGAAAAGATGTTTAATTTTTTTTTTTAAATTTTTTAATAAAAGTTAGAAGACGCATTTAGAAATTATGGTTTTTTTAATATTAAAGTCGTAGTTAAAAACTGTGGTTTTATTTTTTAATTAAAGCCTCAATTAAAACTAAGGCTTTAATTTAAAAATAAAATTGTAGTTTCTAACTACGGTTTCTAAATTAAATTTTTTTTTAAAAATAATTATCTCTTTTATGTGGTGTAAGAGGATCATTTTAAACAAAAGTATAAAAAGTTGCTTTAAATGAATATTATTCTTTATAAAACGGTTATTTTAGAGGGCCAACATCATATTTACTTCAAGAATATTATTGAATTCAAAAGCATTCTAGTTTAGTGATAATTACTGAAATCTACAATTATTTTTAAATAAATTTTCATTTTTATTAACAAAAACTACCAAAATCGTCAACATCCTTTACACGAATCCTCATTATTAAGTTGTTGTGGAGCCCTTGCATCTGCACTCTGCACGTCTGAAAAGGGCTTCCATTGTTAATGCTAGTAAATGGAAAACAGCTGTGGCATTGGACTTCAAAATAAAAATAAAATAAAAAATACATCTTCAAAAGAAAAGAAAAAGGAGTCCAAGTTTTCCACCTTCATCTTTATTAAACTTAAATACAATTACTTTCTGCATCGTTATCTAGCGGCTTTTTCTTATTCTTAAGTAGCGAACATACTGTTGGGCGCTGAATCTGTGTCTAATTCCGAGTATTTTTGAGGCCTCGCTATAACAAAATAAGGGCCCTAATGTATATAATTAAAGTTCAAGTGTGTACATAATAAAAAAAAAATGTTTGTAAATGATAGTTTTTATTAGACTTGACAAATAAAATATTTTTACAATCGAAATAAAAACATTTAATTTAGATTAAGTGACATAAAATGTTCATAAAAACATTGTTCTGGCAGCATTTCTGTAATGTAAAATCATCGATAATAGTGTCAATATCAATATTTTCTAACATATTTTTCTCAATACATAAAATTGATAGGTCATTCAATCTTTCTTGTGACATTGACAACCTCAAGTAGACTTCAATAATTTAACTTTGAAAACTTCTTCTCTCAAGTAGATGCATGTCACCAGATCGTTAATAGATTCTGTATGCAATTGAAACATTTTGATAAATAATCGCAACTTTGACTAACTCAGAATTTCAAAATGGTGACATTAACACACGAAAAGTCATTTGCAACACTCATTTAAAAAAGGTCATTTGCATCATCCGACAAATTATTATGAGAAAAAGTAGTCTTAAATTTAGTAAGATTCTCTTAATTCATTATCACCTAACGACTTCAACTTTTAAATCCAAATAATAATCCAAAAATATTTTCAAATATATTTAATTGCTCAAATCTATCTTTCAAAGAAGCAATTGTCATATCTACAAATAACCAAGAAATAAATCGACTTCAGCGACTCCCTCACTTAATTGTATTTCTTCATCAAGATTATTCTCATCAAATTGTTTTTCCAAAACATAATGCTTGTTGGAAGTATTGACTGAGATGCCTATATCAAATGCAAATTTGAAATATTCATGCTGATCTAAACTCTTTCATTTCATATTTTTCAAAAATAACATTACACCTTCCAATTTCTTTGTTGCAGTGTCAATGCACATAGATTTAGATTGAAACTTTGAATCATCGCCATGTTAATAGCAAATAAACATACCAAATAATCATACTAAGTAAAACTCAAACTAAGGAACTAGGCTAAACTTTCCGCTTCCAATTTCTTGACTTGGCATCATCACAAAATTTATACAATTACAACAAAGCTTAACTTCAATTGAGGTTTGAAACTAATAGCTTTAACACTTTTAATTCGACTTTCCCAACGAGTATTACACAAAGATTTCACTGTTAAGTCCGAACATTATCATGAAAATTCTCTACCTTTTAGTATAATTTGTAAATAATGAATATATACGCTTGCACAATCTAAAAATGAAATGCACTTTAACACAAGAATGTGCCATATCACAAAGATATGATTTAAGACTACACAAGCATATGGCATATATAAAGCCCCTGGATTTATTTCTAAGCAATCTCTTTTGAACTCCTGGTGTTTTCCTTTCTTCATATTAGAACCATTGTCATAACTCACCCCTCACATCATCAACATTCGCATCAAGAGACTTACATGCATTTAATAATCTACAAAGCCCTAATCCATGTATCATCTTAATCTTCAAGAACTCTAAAAAGTACTCCTCTATTTTTATTTTATTACTAGACATATTTACACATCGTACTAGCTAGAGTCATTTGTTCTTGATGGCTCAAGCATCCGTACAATCAAGAATTATAGTGAAATATTTCGCTTTGATGATCCTTACTGGCAGAAGTTTTAACATTATAGGCTAAAAGAGAAACCCAACCCATTTTGAATTCCATGACCAAGATAAATGGTAATGAATTTCTTGATTTTGGATACGTCTAACATGATCTTGCATTATCAAATCAAATTCTGTAATCATTTCAATTAACCCCAAAAAATTACCATTACTATCCTGATAAAGTTTCTCGTTGGATCCTCGAAAAGCTAAATTATTTTTAGCCAAACATTTTACAACATAAATTATTCTTATTAAAACTTGTCTCCATCGTTTCTTTTCCTTTGAAATCCTTTACTGTAAATCTTTATCAATTGTTTCATTATGTTTTAATCTTACTCTTAGTTCAATCCAAGCATTCATGTTAGTCATATGCTCAATATTATTCTCATGTTGTTTGAGTCTCTTACTAAGATGCTTTCAATCATTCAATCCATCATTTACAAAAACTTTTGTTGTTTTGAGTTGTGAACACTCTCTATAACAAAAAGCAATATACTTTATCCACATGTTTAAAGTAAACCAACCATTTTCTATCGGTAATCTCTCCGTTACTCATCTTTCTAGAATAATAAACATATGAAAAATGCCTAGATTTATTATCAGAAGAACAAACTAAAATTTGAATAAAAAATCCAACCAAAACCCAAAAACCTAAAATCAAGAACAAAATAACGGGAAAAACCTCTAAACCCAAAAAAATGGAAGAGAAAATAATTAGAAAAAAATCGTACTTTATGAGAGACTAAGACATGAGAGTTGAAGATCTAAGAACTCAAGAAGGTGTGGAGCCGTGGAGGCGTAAAGGGATCGTCTGAGTCAGATAGTTTTACTGTTTTGAAGCCTGGGAGAACCCTAAGAAGAAAAAATGAATGTTGGTGTTGAGAGAGAAGAAATAAAAGAAATAAAAATATTAACATATTATATATCATTATAACATATTATATATAATATGATATATATGTGGCCCCGGGCGTGGGGCCCCGCGCCGCTCTCCGCTCATTTCCTGTACAGCCTCGTGAATCGACGATACATTGGAGGCTAAGATGGCTTTAAGAATGGTTGCTATAAAATCTGCAAGTAAACGGTGAATGTTTCTGAAAATAATAAAAATTTAAAATTGTTTTCAAAGTGTGATTCACTAAATCCAATGTCAAGTAATAGTATAACGTAGTTTTTTCCGTATAATCTTGACGCGTAAGATAAAGTTTCGAAAAGTGGGTTTTGATAGTAAAAAATAGTTAAAGACAAAAGCTATTTAGAAGATGTCATTTTAAAATATACTTTCGATTTTTTAAACTTTTAAAAAGTGTCTTTTCAAAAGATATTTTTAGTATAATATTTCAACAATTTAGAAAGAATATCTTCAAAAGACACTTTTAGTCTAAATTCAAAATTTTCAAAATTATAAAGGTTTTTTTTCAAAGTATAAATTCAAAAATTTTAAAATTACGAAAGTGTATCTTCAAAAGACACTTTCAGCTTACATTAAAAAATTTTAAAATTAGAGAAAATGTATTTTCAATATAGAAATTGTCTTTTCAAAAGACGCTTTTAGATATATGTGGCAAAAACTACACTAGATTTAGGAATATTTCTAAACATTTTATATTTAATGAATATTTTTTCTTTTTTACACTAAATGTCTAAAAGCCCTCGGTAAAATTTGATACAACACATTTATCATAAATAAATTCATTTTGACCGCTTAGGTGTTTAGGTCAAATTCATGATAACCCTCATACTTGGTTTAATAAACAAGTTATATTCATGTCAACTCGTAGTTCCGACTCTCGTAGTCAAAGGATACGAACATTCACTAGTCGGGGCTGCAACCCGCGAAACACGCAGCCACGACGGTGGTGTTCCGTCGCCTCCCATGGCAGTTATCTTTTCTAGAAGACTGAGCTTTCAGAGCAAGAATTATCTAAATCAAGAATCTCGTGCACTTATTCGTGTGTGATTTGCTTTTCTTGTGAGGGAGAAAGAGGATCCATCTTTCTTGAGATCGACGACATTTCTTCCCTACAAAGATAGGGGAAGGTGGCTTTTATTTCGAGAATGATGACTAGTTCTTCCTTTCATGTAACTGCCTTCCCGATAGGGCCACTACTGGGAGTGCTTTCCTATTTCGTTAGAGGCGAGACGATTGGTTCATGGGAGAACTTACACTTATATCATGAAGAGTCAAGCAGGTTTCGCTTTGGTGGAGCTATGGATCAAAAAAGGAAGCACCTCGGGTAAAAGGCGTCCCGGATAAGAGGCGTCGGGGCACCCGCGAGGATCGACGGCGCTCGGGCCTGGGCTAGCTGGGGCCTAGTCCATTGGGCTCTCGGGCTAGCCGGCCGCCTAGTCCTATCATGGGACTCATCGCCTGGCTATCGGGTAATCGAGCCCAGCTAGGGTACCCACAATGCCCCCCTTTTCCTGCCAAGGAGGGCGATTGTCCCCGGTTGGAAAAAAGGACAAGGTTGACCGTCATTGCATGGGGAACAATAGACAATCAATGATGTTCAATGGGAATTTTGTAAATTTTTTGAAACTGCATTAGATGCTATTCTGGCCGTCGGGAAGCTGATCCCTAGATTTGCAGGCAGCTATGTGTTGGGCTAGAAGGTGACGAAATTCATCGTCGTATTGGTTATCCATGTTTATCCGGCAGAGAAGGATAATTGAATGTTAGGTGAGACTCTTAATCAAGGGGATTGCGGGATGAAGGATGGTGGTGACCGATTATTTGAGCGTGCCTTCCAAGCATGGATCACCAAAGACTGCATGGTTTGAGCGGAGTCGGAAATGTTCAGGGAAGTGTTTGGGTGGTTTTAAAACTTGAATGGAGCCCGAGGACACCTCCTGTTGAATCCTTCAGGGGTCGCTCGAAGCTTCTACCAACCCCCTCTCCTCCTTCTTAGCCTCTATGGAAGCCCCATCTCCATCTTGCCCTTCTTCTTGGCTTCCGCAGCTGTCTCTTTCAACCCCATCTCCATCTTTCCCTTCTTCTTGGCTTCTTCTATCAACCCCATCTCCATCTTTCCCTTTTCTCGCAAAGGGCTTCTTTCTTAGTTCCTAAGACGATGCCTTGCTTGTTTTTCTTCTTATTTCTAAAAGTTATGAATATTAGTTTTATTGCGGTTGTAACATGATTGTCGGGGCAACAAGCATTGTTATGTAATGCCGAACACCTTTGGTTTAATTAATAAATTGCAGCTTTATCGCCTTAAAGGCCTTATTGCAATTGTATGATATATTCTATTACTATGCCCATTCGAGGCCATTGACATTATAAAACTTGTTAATGGACCTAATGACGCCCGAGAGAAAGGCCCATAGGCTCGCCCACCTTAGCTCATACCTCTAGGAGCGAACCGTCGTGATGGTCAGAGATCTCGCGCACGATCACCATCACGCATTAAATGCGACTACAAGCCCCTAGGCGGCAATATATATAGATAGGCATCATTAAGTCGTGCACTTTCCTTTTGTGTCATTTTTTTGTTTATCCGCTTCCTCCTCAAGCTCCACACTGCTACGTAATAGGCTGGCTCACTCCTGCATTCATTCGCGGACATTGCTGTGCATCATGACGTTATTCAAGGTAAACCATCATCGCCCTTAAGAATGTTGGTCCTGGTATGACTGGTTTCCTACCAGAAAGGCCCGAAGGGAAGGGATGATTTAACACTTATTCTGGCTCAGCATCCTCGCTCGGGCTCGGTAGTGCATACCAGACCAATCGCATATGGCCAGAGCCTAATATCTTGCTTTCTCTTCCTTTGATCTGCTTGTAGAATGGCGAGGGGTCAGGAAGAAACTTCCACAAGTGGTCGCCCCGGAGGACACCTTCGGGCGACGCCTTCTGCAAGTAGCATCATCTCGTCCTTGACGATGGAGGAGTTAATGGCTTATTACGAGGTGCCCGGAGCAACATCGACCTCTCGCCGATGGAAGGATCGGACAGTCCACTGGGTGGAGAACATAATGGCGGTTTTTTACCCTGGAGCACCCAGTCACGGCTACGCCTGCCTACTCTAGTTAAGCACTTCGCATTTCACCCGAGCGTCCTCGGCTCTTATCCACCCCAACGCCATCTCGTGATTTTGACAGGTCGTGATGTCAACCACCTATATCAACCTCTCGACCCTCCTACCCAGAGTCATAATTTATTTCGAGATCTCGCGTGGCACCGGACAGTCTATGTCGTGGGCTTCTGAATCCCCGACTTCAGGTTGTTAACGGCTCCCACTACCTAAGATCGAGGCCAAAGGAGGTTGCTAGTAAGGGGGGACCTCGGGATCAGTCCCCTGCTTCCCCAAATTGCCTCGATATCAACTCATCCTTCAATCTTTTCCAGGTGTGTGGTCGGGTTAGACCTGGCCTGATAGCCTTTTTCCGGATATTAGTATGTGATGATGGACTAACCTTAGGTTGCTCGTGTAGGTGGGCTCATGAGGCGTGCCAGTGAACCGGGTGGAGAAGTCAAGCTTCGAGAAAACTACTGCCATCTGAGATATCGTGAAGCTGCATTACAAGGTTCTCCCGACCCGCATTAAATATATCTATTAGAGGCGTGAACCCGGGCCCTTACACTCTCCCGGGTCATTCCCGGTCCGTCCCTGGACGTCGGTGGGAAGGGGAGCACTTTGTCATCGACCTACTTGTCCGGGTTTCGAGCGTAGTGCCCGCTCTCCGGTGGCCTGGGTGAGTCGAGGCATCAAGCTCCAGTGTGGTCCTCGAGCCGTCAGTTCATCGACCTCCCTGCTGAGGATTTTTAAGTTCTCGCCAACCTGCTCCTAACGGAACTGGTAGCCGTCTCCTGGCACGCTCACATGGCCTGATTCGCCCCGGAAAGTGATAAAGATTAAAAGGAAAGGGGCAGCTGGGCGACGGAACGCGCCTGGGTCCAAGGGGGAGGATTTCTATTCCCCTCGAAGAAGGCGAACCCGAGGATTTCCTGTGATTTGGAGGAGGAGGAACCGGAGGAAAGGATGACTCGGGCCATTGACCGCTACGCCGCCCATAAAAGGAAGCTTGTACCGAAATTCCAAAGAGGAGTCTAATCCCCGCCAAGGTCAGCGGATCTAGTCACCGTCGCCGAGGGAGGGACCTGAGGCAAGCCATTATCATCCCTGGTTCTACCGAGCCAGGAGCCATAGATCAAACGAAGCCGGCTAGGGTGGCCCGAACAGAGTCAAAGGAGGCCGACTCGGTTCCGAGTGCTCTTCAAGTAATTCACCCTTCCGATGAGGGTCAACCTGATAGGTCGAAGTTCATGCGGTTCGGGCTGCCTAGGCCCCCATTGCCGGAGCGAGTCATAACCAACTCTTATGCTCCACCGCGCGGGCCAGAGCCTCCGAGAGTGGAGGCGGCGTCTCGGGGCGCTTAGGTGAAGTTCATCCCCATGGCCGTCTGAGCCTTTCATCGCTGGGAGGTCAGAATGATCAATAACACCAGGGATCCGCCATGTTTCGATGCCTAGCTACTTCTCGTGGCATGGCCCTGGGCGAGGACTACCGCGAGCCGCCCAATGGACCCTAAGGAAGACATTGAGCTTAATCATCGACGACGGATACAAGTCCGTGAATCGTAACTATGTTCACCGACCGAATCGTAAGATAGCAGCTCATTGCGACATTAACGCCATGTCACTTCTCGTGACGCCACAGGTGTTTCTTCGGTGCCGCCACGCTTATTCTAATACGGCGCCTGAAGATCACGGCCCGAGCTCGGCTAAGGGAAGCCGAACGGGGTCGCGATTATGGCGTTCAATGAGGATGGCTGAAGTGGTGAGGACGCAGCGCGCCATTAAAAGAGGCGCTAAGCCGACGCGGCGTGCTCGGGAGCAGGAGGCCAAGGAATCACGAGTGGCGCCCGGCGCCCGCGAGGGATGCGCTGCGATCATGAGGCGGTAATGGCGTCCAAGTCAGCAGATCAAAGGGCTGCACACCCAAAGCACAGTGGAGTCCGAGCTCAGCCTGGTCTCAACGTGTCTTAGCGGTTGCGAAAAATGCTCACCTTAAGGCAGAGTCCGAGCGTGAGCTCTGTGGAGGTCAATGGGAAAAGTCATGGTAAGTTTTGCAAGAAGAAAACAACCGCTTTAGCTGGACGAGAGACTTGCTTCGTCATGAGCCTGGGGATCATAAAGGATGACTTTGCTACCTTCCAGGAGAAAGCCATTGCTGATAGAGAGACGATGGAGCCCTAGCTCGATGCAAGTGGCGATACGTCTAACTACGGCTATGGTCATATGCTTACAAGATAACATATGCGTAGCAAGCCCTCGTAACCCTGATAACCCGATCCTTCTGGGCCCCAAGGAACTCCACAGATTCTTGCAACCCCCACCGCCCCTGCATCTCTTCGCCACCGCCTCCACTCTGATTCACCAATAAGTAGCGTTGAGCGCTTGTCCAGCACATCTCGACTCGCTTGAGAGGAGGCGACTCTTTTCCTCGATTAACCCCGGTCTACCTGGATGGCTGGGTCGAGGATGCCAGCCAATAGGCTTTAGTGCTTATAAGATCGGACCTAGATGTTCCTAATGGCAAACTTCAAACAATTTACATCCCTACTTCTTTTCGTTAGTTTTTGTTTACTATCATTGTGATGTTTTAACATCAAGATCATCTGATTTGCAATCGATTTTTGTTAAGCGCGACTCATTTGTTGCCTCAGCTAACCATCGTATAGGAGCCGGATGGGCTGCTTATTGTGCTGCCCGAACAGTTGTTCACTAGGTCATATCCTGCTTTTGCATTCGACTGTGCCTAGCCATCTATGCCGGGCTGGATAGTCGCTCATCGGGCGCCATACTGACTTTCAATTCACCAACTAGAGGTTATCTGCTCCTGGCCTATAGATCACCATCGAGCCATCCGGCTTATGAATCTGACCGCTAGAGGTTATCTAGTTTACCGGATAGGCGCCATCAAGGCCATCCAACTTTTTGAATTTAACCACAGGTTATCTAAGTTTCGGGTCGGATAAATAATTTATCGCGCCATCCAAAGCCACTCACCAAATAGAGGTTTTGCCGGCCGATAGGTTTGGCTTCCCTTCAGACCATCTCGGGCTTTGAATTTGACCTACTAGAGGTTATCTATGCCAGCCTGATAGGTCACTTACATCACTATCCAGCTTGAATTCGATCAGGCAGAATGAAGTGATATGCGAGGATATGAAAGTAGGTAAAAATAATAAAGATATTCTTATTGATAACACTTTTCTAAGTGTGTGGCATTCCACATTCTCGTATAGTCTAAATCTATTTATCTCCAGCGAGGGACCTAATTTCCCACCGACTCACATCACGAAGACATAAGGTCATTCCCCAAATGGTTGAATCTCCAAGTAGCGTGGTCCGCAGATTCCGAAAAACTCTCTTCGAGACTAGATCGCCTCGGGCCGGGAACTCTCGAGAGGTTTCACTCCGCCCGCTTGAGTTCGCCAAACGACGCTGGTAGACGCTATAGCGGATTGCCGCGCTTCCCGCAACTCATCACTTACGCCTAACTCCCCGATCATCGACCGTGATTAATCAGCGATCTGCATTCCGATGGTGGGGCGCATCAACCCTGGGAGGGATACCACTTCATCGCGTATGCTAGCGCAAAGGAGAAAACGCCGATTGGCTCTTGAAAAGCAAAGGGTTCTATAGGCCCGCAGACCTGCAGTTCTTCCACCCACTTCCCTTAGCTGAAGCTCCAACCGCTTTTTCAAGGCGCCAACATTTCGGTGCTACAGCTTCTACTGCTATCATTTATGGATACCAAGGGGTAGAGTATAAATTTTATTTTCACCTCGAAAAGTCCCGAGATTTGGCGACAAACCGTGGCCCGTTATCGATACACTGATCGAATGCCGAACCTGCTAGACAATGTTTTCCAGATAAAACCCAGCAATATCTATCTTCGATCATGAGAAGGCGTCACCCTATCCGTGATGCCCCAAAACCGTGAGGGTCCGCTTGATTCACCCGTCAACCTGCAAACACTCAGAACGTCCGCATCCGACATTTTTCACGAAAATCTGGCAAGTCCCTTCAGATGTGGAATCCCACCCAAATACAAAACCCGGTGATAACATGTCCCAAACATCAATATAACAATAACATGAGTAAAACGACCACTTGGCCCATGAACAATACTATAAAACATATATATCCAACTATATCCAATAGTTTCAAGAGTTCAAATTTTTTACTTTATACAACACATTATTTAAATTAGAGAATTCTAATTACATGTCATACATCATAACCCAAAGCCACAATCCCGGCTTTCTAAAGCCCAGTCTCTAGGATGAGCGTCTCCACGCTCCCTATGACTGTAAAATACCATCCCCACAGCAGAGCCACTGCCCGCAGTGGAATCACCCTAAGTGGGCTACTCTCCACCTAAGTGCACATGCAATGCTCCAAATAAACACACATCTGCCAAATGCATTGATCCTACTTGAATGTCTAACTGATCATCTAGTACCCGAGTCCTCATCGACTCCCTCACACTCGCCTAAGCCTCGATGAGTAAATTCATTATGTTTATTTGTGACAACTGATGTATATATATAGAGTATAGTAAGGTATATATATATATATATATATATATATATATATATATATATATATATATATATATATATATATATCAATCTGTCGCCCGACGACGATATTATCATGGACTACCGATGTATCAACTGGGCCGCCTCCGACGATCGATATTTTGGGCATGGACTACCCTCCATAATTATCATCTTTACAACCCTCAACCATTCTTTCTAGACTCACCTCATGCACTTCACCCTATCATCCTAGGGTGCTCCCAAAGGCATATGGAATGCATGATGCCAATTCCATTACGCCTATACACATACAAATATATAATCATGCATATATTCACATAAAAATTAAATCACACAACCCATGTTACGTGTAATTTCTCATTTCATCACATCAAAATTAGCTCACATGGGCTAATGATCAAACACAAGCAATTCTACTTGAATTACTCGACCAAACACATTAATTCACAAAATTTATTTTGTTAACACTATTCTCGAGAATAGTGAGAAACCCCGCCATTATTCCTAGTGAAATCATCTGCTCACTTAGTGAACTCCAGTTTCACGCCATTTCCTACTCATACAAACCAAATACATAATTTATGGCATAAAGTATACTAATTAACTACTCCAACAGCTCATGGATGTACCTACTTCTGACACTAAATTCCGGTTCCATAAATTAAATAATCTTGGCCCCATGTTTTCAGGATCGACCAAACGACTTTCTCACGGCCTCATTCAACTCAAATGATTAACAAAGTACTTAAATAAAGACAAAACCCAAGTAGGGAGAAACTCTACCTCAAGGAGTTTGTCTTAAACTCCCAACTGAGACTCCACGCCGGCCCTCTCCGTCAGAGCAACCTTCCCTTCTTGTCTCGACGACTGCCGACGGTCAGATCTCCCACGATTCTAGAGAGAAGTTCTCTCTCTCTCTCAAAAAAACGAACCAGCCATGGCCCTCTGCATCCCCCCTTTTTGATTTCACGTTTTTGGTCCTCCCTTTTGAAGAAGAAGGCACTATTTGCCTTTTGTCTCATTCACTTCATTAAACTTTCAAAAAATGACATTTAAGGCCCTTCTTCCCGCCATAATTCTACTATCTCGTCAGCCCATTACTATTTCTCTACTCATGCCACTTATGCATATGAGTACGTAGTTATATGTGAATTCGTAGCATCAAAAATCGACGACAGACCAAACTCGATGCCTCTATAAACGTAAACTCCGACCGTTCCTCGAATTCTACGAAGCTTCACGCGGTAACTAGATTCTCTGTGAGACACCCAACGGTGTAATCCGTTTCGTCATCCAAGATCTAGAGAATAAATTTCGGATTTTTAACCGAAATTACAATTTTATAATTGAAATTACGATTTTGCCATTTTTCCAGATATTGGAATTTATCGGGTCTTACACTATCCATTACTGAAATAATCTGGTACCAATAGTTTCTTCGAGTCGGCAAAGAGGGAAGTGGGCCGATAATATCGATTCCCCCATCGAAATAATGGCTACCGCCAGTGATTGAGATCAAGTCTTGCACCGGCGATTTCAAGATAGGGGACATTCGCTAGCAAGGGTCACATTTCTTGACGTAATCGATAGCGTCCGACCTCATAGTCACACACACTCGAGTGTGGGCCCTAGAGGCTGCAGTTCTTCCCCGTGATTCCCGTGATATGCTCTTCATGCAATTCAAGAAACACATACCGGCCTTGTTCGGGTTAGACATTATCAAACGGCCGCCAGGATCAAGCCAGAGAAGCCGTCATCTATCATTTGAGAATCTAGCCGACTGAATCCAAACCTTGTGGGCTTTATCTCTGTTAATGCAGTCTCCGTGGCTAAGTATAGTCAGACAGTCCATCCAGACTCGGGAACTTCCCCATCCGGTCTATCTGGGGCATGCAAAGACGAGGATTCCGCTGATAGTAGATGGGGTGAATACTACTTTCCTTTATCTAAGAATGAAGCGCCACTTGGCCACTAAGGCATCAAATTTTCATTATAGTCTCGGGTGACATGTTCGACTTTCCAGGCTGAGAGGGTGTTCAATTTGTGTTTGATTAAGGAAGCGTACTTTGTCATTTGGGGCCCTTAATTAAATTCCATGTTAACCTGTCCGACAACCAATGTGGAGTCGCTCCGACCGAAAAGATTGTCAAAGGCTCCACATGAGCGAGCCTCGAAATCCGGCCACTATCGTTTGTATTCTAACTCGGCATTGCGGTGTCAAGCCCCAACGCATCACTGCTCAATCCTCCCAGAGGAGGTTAATCGGTAGACCGATGCCCGCCCCGGCTCAGCCTGAAGCCCCATCTACAGACCGAAAGTGTCCACCGTACCCCAATTCACCGAGGCAGGTTCAGCTGCGCACTTCTCACATGAAGTCACGCAAGACTGGGCTCTTCTTCGAAAGTCTCGGCTTGTACTGGATGCCATACTCACTTAACTCCATTGCCCAGCGGGCCATTCTCCCGGACAAATTAGATTTGTGAATTATGCCCCGCAGTGGAATATCGATTAGTACCACAACGGATGAGCCCTAAGTATGATGGAGTTTTCGGGCACCGTATGGAGGGCCAAGGCAACCTGCCTGAGGTGGCTATCTCGCTTCCGCCGAGCAAGGACTTGGCTTCGACAAAGAACACTGCCTCAACTCATGCCCCACATTCTTTGAACAGGGCGGCGCTTTGCTATTAGTATTAGGATCACAGGTAGAGATAGAGTACAAGTCACCGGCCTCCGGCTCATAAGAATTCCGGGGCTTCATTGTGCATTGCTTGATTGCTAAGCATGCTCGATCGCATTCCTCGTTCCATTCAAATTTCGGGTCGTTCCCTCGTGGCAAGCCGGGGAAGAAGCGGTTTCAACCGTCATGGAACCGGGAAATAAAGCGCCCAAGAACTACCAATCGGGCGCCACCGCTTGATTCCCTTCTCGATCCTCGAGGCTGATTGCAAGATGGCCTTAAGCCGTGCAGATTAGCCTCTATTCCCTTCAGTTACCATAAAGCCAAGGACCTACCAACACCCCGAAGGCACACTTTTGGTGGGTCTGGCCATGTTCATATCTCCTCGAGAAGGTCAAATGTCCTGTATGGAGATGTGCAAATGATCCGAGCGTTGCTCGATTTTACCAAGATATCATCAATGTAGACTCTATCAGACACACGAGCAAATCCACAAACATCTCTCGCCAAACAACCTCCGCAGGTGGCCCCCGACCCTTGCCGAAAGGCATCAAGTATCAGAATAAGAGTCCATGGGGAGTGATGAACGATGTTTTTTCCGCATCCAGGGTGTGGATGGGGATCTTGTGGTATCATGAGAAGGCGTCCAGAAAAGATAGCATATCGTGGCCTCGTCAAGGCCCGACACATGATCGGCGCAAGGGGAACTGCCTGACAAAGGCCATTACAGTCCGGTAATCCACACATACTTCCATTTGTTTCTTATTTGAGACAACTACCACGTTGGCTGCCCATTCAAAATTTAATCGCCATTGAACCGCCTTTAGCAGAAGATTACTGACCTAGGTCCTGATGAGACCTTCTAAGTGATGATCCGTAAGAGCAATCTCACTTTTGTCTAACCAAATTATCGGATGGGGCGACGCTTAGTCTTTTTGTGGAGGTATGTGTGGGCTTATTCCTGGCCACATATTTTTCTGCGGAGTCTCAAGCAAATATATTAGCGTTTAACCAGATTACACGGTATAATTTGGCCTTCTCTCTTCTTGGATAGAGGGTACCGGCTACGTATGCATCTGGTCCGGCCCGTTAAGGGGTATGGTCACTAAGGGATCAATCGCACCGTCCTCTAAGGCTGATGAAGTGCATGACTATGATTGCTACTGCCAAGGTTGGCCTCGGCGATGGTTCACCGGAGCATTCCCTTGTTCGCCTCTTGCATTGAGAGTTGATAAGCATTGTCGGGCACGGCCAATCGACTTCCTCAAGGTCGACGGCCTCGATGCGCCAGTAGTCGATCGCTTGGTGGTACGTGGATGGTATCGATTTCATCGAGAATAGTACTTGCTGAATTATTGACCTACCGGATTCGGGAACGCGATATTCGAATCGTCAAGTGGTGGTACTCTCCATTAAACCCGAAAAACCCTCGCAATGGACTGAGATGACGGAGGGACTCCCATCCGCCTCGGGTTACCGGAGGTGTAGTAAATCGCCGCACCGTTGGATCGATTTAATTTAATCTTGTGTACATCAAACCGTGAATACCGACAAAGAAGTACAAGTGCATCGTGAATGAAGGGTAAATGACCCGGTGTGGTTAATGTGAGGAAGGACATGTGGTCGCAACCCGGGTCGCACCGGGCCGTGATGTTCTCTCAAGGCCGACTCGTGTTTACCCTATCTCCTCGACTAAGGCTGGGTACGGGCGATTTTTCCTCTTTTAGACTAATATTGGTTATCAACCTACCCCCCAGATAAAGTTTATATTCACGGGGGCCCGAGGTGCCCTGTGATCAACAATGACCGTGTCACCCGTGGGGTTGGTCACACCCCACCGACCCGCCCTCGATACACCCTGAGGTGCCTAGCCCGAATCAATTTTTCTACTAGGAACTCTAAGCTTAAGTGGCTGGCTCCTGGCCATGGTCCCCTGATAATCGCACCCAGTGGATCCGTCATACTGGTCCTGACCCGCCTCATGATGGGGGCCACTTGAAATCGGGGAGGTCCCGAATGAGGGGTAGGAGCTGATCATAGGTGATGTTGAGAGGAGTGAATTGGGGGGCTCCTTTCTCTTTCGTCCGCTCGTCGTGGCGCCTCCCGACCCTTATTCCGTCGCTCTTCCGTCTCCTGGATGAGCCTCTACGGCTTGTTCACTCTAGGTGGCTATCATTACTTACGAGGCCGCCCGAATGTTGTCTTCCGTGCTGTGGAGAACTTATTTCAAGCACCCAATATAATTCTTCCATGGTTGCGTAGATCTAGGATAAAAGACCTAAGAATGGAGGGTCGAACAAGCTTCTCAGAAGTTTCAGACTCGTCCATACTATAAACATCAACTGCTGACGCTGGTCCGAACCCCGCGCAAAGTCCCGGGATGGATTCGCTTTCCGCTTGAGGATAGCCCGAGGGAACTCGATATTCCCTTTCCTCGCCTGATTGAGCACAGATATCGGGAGACGAACACAAATTTGCGAATCGCCAATGAGTTTATCGACTCTAAGAAGCCATGGAAATCAATCCAAAGCCGGCCTTCGAGGTCGGTCAGAACACTTACGTAAGTCTATCGTCCCCGACGTTGAGGATCATCGCCTAGTTGAAGTACAACATGTGATCGTATGGATCAGAGGAGCCGTCGTACATAGTAAATGGCGGAATAACGAATCTGCGAGGAGGTTCATAATTTCCAAAAATATGTCAGCCCAAAGGAGGACAAGATGTCGTAGGTCCTCGACGTGGGGATAGAGGGCTGCATGCGGGACGGAGCCCGTATACCGCTGCATGTAGAAATGGAGGAGAAGTTCCTCCAACCGGTGGCCATTTGTTCAGGCCACCTGCGAACGGGTCTGCTGTCCTCTTCGATTTAGCGTGTGCTCCACCCATAGCCCGTGGCTGGATTCAGCAAGGAGGTCTCTAGACTCGCCTGCATTGCTCAGGGGGTGGTGAGCGACGGAAGTGGAGAGTCGTTTCAAGAGAGTCTGGCCATCACCCCAAGGATCACCATGGTCGTAGACCCTTTATTCGCCCCTGCCAGGGGCCCATTCCGGGCTTACATTCAGCCCCTGGCCCATTGACTCTAAGCTGGGTTCGTAAGCGGTCGTTGTCCCGTCAGAAATGGTCCGTATGTTCAGAATTCAAGCATTCATTGGCCGTCCTCCGCTTCGCCCATTTCCCCTCGCGCCCAACGGAGGAATGGTCTCCATGGGTGGATTCGCGGCTGCTAGACATGGCGGTAGTCTCGACTTCAGCCTGATGATGTTCGAGAACTAGCTAAGGCTCTCGAGATCGGGAGACCACCCCTGAGCGGGTGTACCCAAGCTCACAGACGGCCTCTCGAGACTCCCTTGCCTTGCCGCTTCCTTACTGCATCGACGCCAATTGTGGTCTCCTAGAATTCTCAAAGCCGTTGATCGCCGTAGCATCTACCAGTTGGTTCCAACCTCGCAAAAACAAATAAGAAGACGACGGTGGTGTTTCGTCGCCCCTCTGATGGCAAAGTTAGTCTTTTTCTAGGAGACTTAGAGCTTAGAGCAGCAGTTATCTCAATCAAGAATCTCGTACCTCATTTGGTGTGATTTGCTTCTCTTTTATAGAGGGAGAGGGATCCATCTTTCTTGAGAGTGACGATTTCTTCCTATAAAGATGGGGAAGGTGCTTTTTTATTTCGAAGGATGACTAGTTCTTCCTTTCATGGACCGCCTTCCGATATCGCTCGATTACTTTCCTATTCCATCGAGGCGAGGCGCATTGGTTCATGGAGAACTTACACTTATATCATGAAGAGCTGGTTAGTAGTTTCATTTGGTGGAGTTGCCGACGGAGCTTAAGCAAACGGGTAAAAAGGCGTCCAGATAAGAGGCGCTCGGCACTGGGCGAGGATTGATAGAGCTGCCTCGGGCTCTACCGGCTTTTGGGCCTAGTCCCTTCGGGGGCACCCACGGAGACTGACCGGGCGTTCCTTGTGACGCCCCCAAACTTCTGGTCCGTGACAACCCACAACCTCGCTGAATACTTGTGGAATGCTCTGCCATTCGACACTATTCACTTAAAACTCCATTAGTCCTTTCAGACGTGGTTTACCTAGAGTACAACACCTGTCCCAACATCAACATCATAGTATATATACGTGAGTAAAACGACCACTTGGGCCCATAAACCAATATTCATCCAAATAAATCCCAACTATATTGAATAGTTTCTAAAGGTAATAAATTATCCTTCTACAAACATATATTAAAATTCTAGAATTCTAATACATGTCTCCAACTAAAACACCAAAGCCACAACATGGCTTTCTTCAAAATCAACCCTTAGGATGAGCCGTCTCCTCGAACGCTCCCTGTACCTGAAAATAATATCCCTCGATAGGGTGAGCTAATACCTAGTAGTGGAATCATCCTAAATGGGTTACTCTCCACCTAAGTGCATATGCAATGCTCCAATGTAAACACACACTCAAGTAAATGCGTGATCCTACTTGAATGTCTAAATGCCCGTTCCCATGTCTCGAGTCTCATCGACTCCCTACACTTGCTCTGGGCTTTGGTGTATGAGAAAAAAACATCGCTTCAAAACAAAACTTGTTGTTTCGAAAATAAACTACCGAATGCCCAGAAATAATGGACTACCCTCCGAGGCGAATGTGTCGAGAACTTCCGAAACAGTCATGGTCCTCATCCGAAATGCGATTTGTTGGACCGCCTCCCAAACCCACTCCTCCCAAAATCATCCCGTGAAATTCCTTCGCAACCATGTTCGCTTTTTCGTAAAATTCGTGTCATGGCACTCACACCTAAATTTAGGTTACTCCAAAGGCAGATATGAAATGCATTATGCCATTTCAATCATTTTTATACAATATATCAATTATGTATATATTCACAAATTACATTCACACCACATGTAATTTAACATGGATCGACCGTCACCCAAACTAGCTCACTTGAGCTATTCAATATTGATCAAACATCAACCAAATTAGCTCATTTGAGCAATTCACAATCTCGTCTCCAATGGCCTACACACACAATTATATTCCATATAATTGTGACATCATGTTAACACATCAAGCATTAACTTATTAATTTATTTGATCAACCGACTCCCCAACCATGTTCGTTTTTCAGAAGATTCATGTCATGCACTCACACCTAATTTCTAGGTTACCCGGTGCATATGAAATGCATTAGTCATTTCAACACAAATTATACAACACATGCTAATATATAAAACATGATATACACTAACATGATTAATCCACACAAACATGTTGTGCAAATTCATAATCCATTACACCAAGAATTAGCTCACATGGGCTAATTAACAAACATGAGCAATTCTATTTGTGTAACACCCCGAAATATACCCTAGTCGTTTTCAACGTGTTTAGGGTATTTTGTAGGCATAAATTGAACTTTTCGTAATTTAAATGCGAAACATGGAAATTGAGAAACCCGGAACTTGTACCAAGACATAAGGACAAAATTGTAAATTTTCAAAAGGGACTTAAAAGTCATAAGTTGATAAGATTAGAGGCCAAATAAAATAATGGGGAAATTGAAATGCAAATGGTCAGAGTTGGAGGACCTTATTGCAATAAAAGGAAAATTGAGTATAAAAGAAGAAGATACCAAAAATATCTCATTTTTGGTCTCACATTTGAGAGCTCCAACGTGAAGGCCAAGAAGAGAGGAGAAGGAGAAGAAGAAGAAGAGAAGAAGAAGAAGAAGAGAAGAAGAAGAAGAAGAAGAAGAGAAGTTTGCCAAAGGTATGGATCTTTGGAGTTTGGTATGGATTCTTGTATGGAATTTGTAAGGACTTTAAGTTTTATATAGAATATGTATGGAGTTATAGGATTTGCACCTTGGTCTAGGATTCTTCCCTCTTTCATTGGTGGTTTTGGTTTGTGTATGGAACTTTGTATAGCTTTGTATGGACTTTGTTAGATTTTAGTATGGTTGAGTATGGAATCTTCCCCTTTGAGGATGGATTGTAGAATTTGTATAGATATGGAAGTTTGGTTTATTCTTACTTTTGGGGTGATTTGGGATTGATTGTAGGATGGCTTTGGTGCCGTGTTTGTGGCATATTATGTGGCCTTAATTGGGAGGATATTGTCGTCGGTGGATAAGGGCTGTTCCGGGATGGTTTCGGTCGAGAAATCATGCGGTACCGGAGCCTGCAAGGAGCCTCCGCACATCAAGTGCAGCCACGCCATTGCTACCGGGTGTATCTTCGGGCACGCTTATTGCGTGGGATTCCACGCCATAGCGTAGCCCCGCACAATGTCGTAATCCTCCAACTTCTGACGACTATAACTTCTTCTCGGTCCTTAACTCCGCTTTGGGTGTTCTCGACTCTATGGAAAGCCCTTCAGTCTATAATCCATCCATATATATCCATACAATCTTGAGCTTATAATAAGTCTGAAAATGACAAAGGACAGTGTCTGTTGTCGCATCAGAGTTAATGCTGTTGATTTTCTTCACTTCGCTTGTAATGTGTATAACTCCTTCAAGTATTTAATTGGGTTGGGGTGTTCTCGACTCTATGGAATGCCCTTTGAGTCTAGAATCCATCCATATATAGCTTGATTGTTGTACCAAGTGTACTAATAGCTTGGTTAAAGTCAACTAGAATACATGATAAGAAAAGAGATAGATATAACCAAGAAATAGCAATATACGTAGATTTGATATGTAGAGGAGTATAGAAGAAAAGAATAAAATGATAAGCTCAGAGAACACATATAATCGTAGGAATGCCTAAGACCAGGTATGAAATGACAAGGCACGTTTCGACGGCTCGGCTCTTTGCTAGTGCTACGGCACTTCCGCTACGCGGCGCATCGCCTGACGGCGGCTTCAGACCCTCGCCAAGGCTACGACACTCGCTACGGGCAGCACGCTCTACTCAGTGCTCTCGCACTCCGCTTCAGGCTACAACACTTCAGTACTGTATAATACCTTCTCGTACTTATTGTGATGTGTCCGACCTACTGAAGACATCGGGTCTAGGTATTCCCATAGTGATATGAGACTAACCTGAATGATGAATAAGAGTAAACAAATGAGTATCGTTTCGATCCTGTACTACCACGTAATTCTCGAATAAGAATAAGCTATGTAACTCCTACGGTGAGATCCCGAACAAGCATAAAGTTGTTGCAGTACAAGTATGATTCACTGAGGTCCGAATAAGCATAAGTCTGTTATAAGCATAAGTAATTGTATAAGTTCATTATATGAATGCATGAAAATCATGATATCCTCGTTATATTGTTATATGCTTACTATAACGTATATGCATATTACCTATGTTTCTACTAAGCTGTGAAAGCTTAGCACGTTTTCAATCCGTAGGTACGTAAGAAGGAGATGTTGATCTTCCGTGATTCTCACACAAGCACCCAAGAGGGGTTCCTTGTAGGTTCGCGTCCGACGCAGAAATGTAAATGTATAGTTTTTATATATGTAAAAGGGGACTCATGACTATATGTATGTGACACTATAAACACCAATACGGTGGTAGTTTTATTTTGTATTTTTGTATACGATATATTGATACAGTTATAAGACTTGGACATACCAATGTCTGATAAATCAAGTAAAGAGTCCTACCAGCTTCTCAAGCACCCGTGATAATTTGAAATTACTTCAACCGAACACATTTTCTTCTCACAAAATATTTCATAAACACTATCTACGACGCAAATCCCTGCCATTGCCTCACCAATCATCCAACATTGATTCCACTTTGTGAACCTGGAATTTCATAGCCATTCCGGCCTCATACACACAACAATACAATTTATTTCATAATTTATTAAATAAACATCCAAAACAGCCCTACCAGTCACTGACCGTGCATAAATGGGCTTAAAATTACAACAACGGCTCCAAGATCTGGGATCGAATTAAACGTCGTTTAAGGCCTCAAACCAACCGAAACATCCACAAAACACTTAAATAAAGTGTAACTTCAAGTAGAATGAAACCCCTACCTCACGGAGTTTGTCGAAACTCGTCAAAATAGGTACCCACGCGAAGCCCTCGCCACGTAGAACCGCTTTCCTTCTTGTCCCGACTAATTCCGACGGTCGGATCGCCCAGAAACCTAAAGAGAAGTCACTCACTCTCACTCTAAAAACCCAAAACCTAACTCACTGTAAATTCTCCTCCTCCTTCACGTTTTTTTTTTTTTTTTTGTCTTTTGAATAAAGGGAAGAGGATGACACTATTCCCTATTTCGTCCTTATTATCATTAAGAATTCCAAAAATGTCATCTATGTCCCTAAACTTGGATTTTTGACATTTGGCACTATCTCGGCCGTCCATTTCTATCATCTCTCTACTCATACAACTTATGTCATATGAGTACATGTTATAGGTGACTTTTGTCACTTCGTATTTCGTTTTACGACACCCGAAACTCGATGCATCGAAAAACGTGTCAATTCCAACTGTCTCGGAATTTGACGTGGTAGCTAGATTTCGCGAGACGATTCCAACGGTGAAATCTGTTTTGTCATCCGAGATCTAGAAAAATTTCGGATTTTGACCGAAATTACGATTTTGCAATTTTTCAGAAAATTGGAATTTTTCTCTGGGCTGTCTCATATCTCGGGCCGGCCGGCTGGGGCCTAGTCTTATTAGGCTCTGGCTGGTCGACCGTTTGGGAACATGAATTTGACTAATTTAGTTATTATTTTAATTAATATTTAACCTAGATCAACCTATTATATATCATTTATGTTAAATATTGATGAATTAGTTATAATTTATATTATTTTAAATTACAAAATTAATAAATGAGTTACAAGTGTCTTATCATGTTACACGATTATTTATTGGATCGTGTTTGAATTTGTTATTTCCGACCCGTTTATTATTTATTTCGTATTCAGGTTGACGAATACTATAGAAAACCTATTATTGACACTGTGACACCCCAATACCCGAGGGTCCCGTTGATAACCTGTCAACGCACGGAATACCTATGGGTATCGCATATCTCGATACTACCATATTGATCTCAGTCACTGGGATCCATTCATGGATATATATTTTAGAAAATACACAAATTTATCAAAATAGTTCATAAGAGTTCGAGTTACAACTCTCTTATATACATAACATTACATGTAAAATCTATTTTTTTTTTTTTTTTTGAGATCTGAGAAAACTTTTCCATGTAGATTAAATTTTATCTGAAAAAACTCAAATCTTAAGAAAACTTTGAGAATCTAATAGTATAAAGTTCGTTCACATATGCGAACGAGCTTTTTCTAGTTAAACCCATTATTATAAAATTGTCCTTCTCTTCTCTTTGTATTATCATTTTTTAGACTCACATTCCAAGGAATTATCTATTGACCTTTGTGAATAAATCTCTTCATGGCCGCCCCCTTGTGATTTCCTTTTTATATTATGGAGGACAGGGCTCACTACTCAAGACCCTCACTTCTGTAGCTGATATTTTTTAAAGCTTATTAAATTATAAATTTGTAGGTATCGGAAGACTTTAAAAGGGAATTAATATTTTGAATTGATTCCATGGATTCTCGTAGCTGTTCCGCACTTAAATTAAATAAAAATAATTTATATTGTTACTTCTTTAGCTGATATTTTTTAAAGCTTATTAAATTATAAATTTCTAGGTATCAAAGACTTTAAAAGAGAATTAATATTCTGAATTGATTACATGGATTCTCGCAACTGTTCCACACTTAAATTAAATAAAATTAATTTATATTGTTCTAAATTATCTCCACGCATCTCAGTCCCCTGTTTCCATTTGCTCATCTTCTTATTTTGGATGAAGCACGACTTAAAAAACATAAAAGAAAAAAAAATACAAAAGTGAAATTTTCATATTTGGTTTAACAGTAAAAATAAAATAAAATAAATCAAATATAAGTAAGATTTTTCAAAATTTTATATATTTTTTAATTTTTTTAATCTTTATATATAAAATGAATTTGAATAAATATATAAAATTAATTTATTTAGTTTACACTTATTTTTTATTTTTCTTTAAATTTTATTTCTTTTCACTTTTTCTTTTTATCTTCATTCCTTAATACTTTTATTGATTAGGCTTAGATCTAACCTATTACTACGAAAAAAGAGAGAAAAGAATGGTGTAGAATATAAAGGCAAATAAGAATGATTACGGTGAGAACTTGCCTTATTAATTTTGAGTTATAGTTTTTTTTTGAAAGAAGGAATTTTCTTTTTGATGTCTTACAAATATTAACTTGGGATGTTATAATTGAGAAAGCACTAACTTGGGATGTTATAATTGAGTGCAGCAGAGGAGCCTGGCAATTGGCATGCCTACATTTTCAACATAAACAAACACAAATATCTTCACCCTTGGAATATTTCTTCCTCACATGGATTATAATTATTATTATTGTGCCAAGTGTAAAACAGGCTTTAATGGCTGCTTTTCCTCTTTCCAGCTGTCTTAAGATTTGATCCATTCCATATTTAAATATTTATAATATACATAATCAATTTGATACATGACATAATTTAAAAAAATTTAATAACAAATAAAGATGCATTCAGTGATTTCTATTTTTTTAAAGTTAATTTTAAAGTAAATTAAAAAGCAAATTAACATCTACCTAACCAACAATAAATGACTCCTGCTCCCACCTACAAAATTAAAAGCATTATTCAAAAGTAAACATAAAAATGACTGTATTATTTTTTTCCCCTTTTATTTAATATACAAATATTTTTAGTTTTTCTTTTTCAAAATTAACAATTACAAAAGCTTGAAAATTAGTTTATATATATTTATTTGAAATATCATAGAAATCAAGTGTATCCAAATCTATTAATTATTTTAATTAAATTTATTAAAAATTACAATTAATTTTATACATTTTAATATAATAAAAATATCAGAAAAAAACAATACTTTAATATAATGTTAATTAAAAAAAATATATGTTTATTCGAGCCACAAACATATAGAAGTGGACAATTAATTATCAATTTTTTATTAATGAAAAATGTCTTTAAATTTAGAGTTTGATTGGAAAAAGCTTAGGTTTATATAAATTTGAATTTTTTAATTATTAGATCGAAATATTCTAACATGTTTTTTTTCTGAATCCCACTTCAAAAAAATAATAAAAATCAAAATTTAACTATCAAAAACTCGAAGTTACTTAACTCTTCCCTTATATTTATGAAGGTATTGACCCCAAAATTTATTTCTACCTTTTTATTTATTTATTATTATTATTTTTTTTATCCTCTGTTCCCCAACTCCCTACCTCTCTCTCTCTCCACTCATTCTCTACCCAACTAATCCCATCTCCCTCTCCATTATTTTTTTTGGGAGCTCCCACAGACACACCTCCATGGCATTGGAAGGCCTGCCTAATAATGTACTGGTAGCTACCTGCAATTGGGCCAATGAGAGAGTGAGAGGGAGGCGGACCGAGGAAAGGAAGATTGGGGTGAGGGGGGGTTTTTAGGGATTTTAGGGATTTTTTTTAGGATATTTTAGGGATTTTTTTTACTATCATTAGATTTTAACCTGATTTACAATTATTTTTTTCTGTTATAACCTTAACCATAAAAACGAATTCTTTGTTATTATTTTCATTTTAATAACTTGAAACCTAACCTACTTCCCCCTAATTTCTGCATGCGTTAGGCCAGAGTTGTCATGTAATTAGTACTTTTTCAATACACTCACTCCTCAGAGTTGTCAGTGAGGACTCGAGCCATGAGATTGAGCATATAGGCATTCAAGTAAGAATCATGAATTCACTTGTATGCATGTGGTTGGGTAAATTGTACGAGGCACTTAGGCGAAGTAACCCTCAGAGAGATTTTCACTACTCCGGGTATTGCTCACTCCCGTCGTGATCCCCCTGTGCACAGAGATCCCACGAGACGTACCACTAGAGGCCGCTTTTGAGAAGAAAGCCGATATGTGACTTTGGCTATATATTTTTGTAAAACATGTATGAGACATTCTGATCAATACATGTTTGTATAAGAGTGTAATTAACTCTTGAAATTATGGTAATATAGTTGATTATATTTTGGTGAGTATGGATGTATGGGCCCGACGTGGCCATTTTTACTTATGTTTGAGTCTCGGGTAGAGAGACACTCGTTTTGTGGCATTGAGACACTCAATGACTACACGTGATTCCAGCAGCCGATCTGATCACAACGAACCCCGTGTCGACGTCACAAGTAGTGCTTGCCCTGGTTTTGAGGCTACAAGTGATGCAAGGTCGCCACAAACTGACGCGATCGGCAACATGATACTTTATCCGATCGTTCTACGATCAAGTTCGAAAGAGAAAAGTGAAAACGCTACAATCAATTATTGAATGATTGATTGATAAGTTGATGAGATGAAGACGCTACAATTAATTATGGAATGGTTGATTGATAAGTCGATGGATGAAAACACTACAATCAACTATGAAATGGTTGATTGATAAGTCAATGGGATGAAGACGCTACAATCAATTATAGAAATGTTGATTGATAAGTCAGGGATAATGAATAGGTCACAATAAACTATGGAAGGGCTGATTGATAAGTTGATGGAATGAAGATGCAAATAACCAATTATGGGAAAGGTCACGGATAAGTCAATGGAATGAGAACTAGCTTGATGCCAATATGCGAGCTAAGGTCGCCACGACCGACGCTTATCCGCGAATGTGATACTTTCTGACGCTCTACAATCAGATTCGAAAGAGAAAAGTGAAGATGCCACAATCAATTATGAGACTATTGATTGATAAGTTGATGGGATGAAGATGCCACAATCAACTATGGAATGGTTGATTGATAAATTGATGGGATGAAGACGCCACAATCAACTATGAAAATGTTGATTGATAAGTCGATGGAATGAAGACCCTACAATCAACTATGGAAGGGTTGATTGATAAGTCAATAGGATGAATGCCACGGAAAAATCCGATAAGTTCAAAAGATCTTTTGAGAACCAAAGATTAGAAAACTCTCACAATTTTTAATTCATATTATTTTGTATAATTACATTATAAATATGTCTTTATATAGACTACAAAATAGAAAGGAAATATAAACAAAATATCTACTGCAATCTTTAACCTAAATCACATCTAAAACAAGAAAAGGAAACAAATCTAAATAAAAATAAACTAAGGAAAATAAATAAAAAATAAATAAACTAAAAGGAAAGTAAATAACTTGGCATGCAAGCCATGCAATATGATCTAAAAAACATCCAAAATACGTCTTGACTCTTCTAGAACTCGAATTAGCAAACTGAATGTGTCATTGATATTCTTTTCTTGTGCTCTTAGAACTTGTCTTTTTGAAACTTTAACTACAGCCTTAGAAGTCGTGTCTTAACTTTGCATCAATATGTCATATGTCTGATGATGCAAAGGATGACAAGCAGGTTGATTCTTAGTAGTTGCAGGTTGTAAGACACCCTTCGGTAAAATACTTTTAAACCCAAGGATGAGATTGATTCACATTCGTGAGATTTGCTAATTAGTAATTTTTTGAAGATCCAATGAAGAAGAAGAAATAAAAAGAAAATCAATTGAAGATACAATTAATATGGAATATAAGCAATTAATTAGGGAAGATAAATAGAATTTCTTTTTACGTTTAGATACCATTAATCAAGGTAATTACTTATAGTTGATTAGGAAAGACATGCGATTAATTATAAGTAATCAAGATAACGTTTATTTATAATTGACTAGGAAAGATAGAATAAGGGTACTTTTATAACTAGTATAGATTTAGGTATTATTATAGGGTTCAGTCGTAAAAAGCTAGTTCACATGCACTGTTAGATTTTCAAAGTTTTCTTGAGATATGAGAAAACTTTTCATGTAGATTAAATTTTGTCTAAGAAAACTTAAATCTCAAGAAAACTCTAAGAATCTAATGATATAAAGTTCGTTTGCATATACGAATGAGCTTTTTCCAGCCGAACCCATTATTATAAAATTGTCCTTCTCTTCTCTTTTATTATAATTTTTTAGACTCACCTTCCAAGGAATTATCTATTGACCTTTGTGAATAAATCTCTTGATTGACGCACCCTTCTTGTGATTCCTTTATACATGGAGGACAAGGCTCACTTACTCAAGACCCCTCACTCTTTGAAGAGATTTGTATATTAATTTATAAATTTAACTGAACAGACTCTAATAGAATGAAGATTCAATGATCTGTATCACACTGTTCATTTTAATACCAATTTATAATTATATGTCTAGTTATTCATACCATCTCAGTCCCCTTGATTCCATTTGCTCGCCTTCTTATTTTGGACGAAGCAGGACTTATAGAGAAGTAAAAGAAAAAAAAGGTTCTATTTGAACTTGAAAAGCATTAGAAAAAAAAAATGAAAATGATAATTTCATATTCGGTTTAACGGTAAAATATATTAAGAAATCAAATATAATTAAGATTTCTCAAAATTTTAAATATTTAAAAAAATTTCAATCCTTATATATAAAATGAATTTGAATAAATATTGATAGTGGTTTGAAAAATAAATGCTCACAGCCCAGCTCGCAAGAAATCTGTGTCCAAACTCTAACAACCCCTACACGCTCCAAATTTCAAGCCTGTTCTTTGCATCATTTAAGCCTTGGTGCCAAATTTCCTAGAATGAGGGTCTAATCCGTCTACTAAAGGCCGATCATGGGAAGTCTCCCATAGATACAAAAAATAGAATAATCCCTAATAATATATTATCCAGCAAATCCAACTAAATATCATCAATAAGGAAAGAAAGATAATAATAGCTCATCATCAAGCCGAACCCCAATACAAGGAAGATTATCCCAAATAAATCGCTTCTTTCTATATCCTTTACAACCATACCGATAATAACAAGAAATATCCCATCCAATGGGAATGAATCCTAATCACCATCCAACTGGTAGAACATCTACTATAAATACAAGACCACCCCATCGGTGAAAAGTACGAAAACATACTCAACACATTCGCCCTCTAAGTAGTCCATCTTTTCTCTTAGGAAAGAACTGACTTAGGCATCGGAGCGGCCACGGGCGAAACCCACGCCGACCCCCCTTCTTCCTTGTTTTTGCAAAGGAGTGCCACGTCCAGATCCTCGCACCAAAGATCAGAATGAGCCTACTTCAAATTTCGACGATCCAGATTCGCAGACTAAATTCCCCGCTTTAGCAAATTCAGGTCCAGCCCTGCAACAACCCCTACACTGCTCCAGCCTGGGGCCCGCTGAAAGGCACCACTGTCAAGGCCACCCGTGGGAACAATGCCTTACAACATAACCGATTTCGCCACATGTATCGACTAACACAAGCAGGAGCAACGCTTAATCCTCCAAGGATGACCAACCAGGCAACGAGATACCGACCTCCCGCACGCTAGCTAAATGCAAGCTAACACGAACGAGGTGGAGGCGCTCCGCCCTCACCAACCAACGCCCGACAAGAGTTGTGAGCAACTTACTGAGCATTTAACGCACACGTCAGGATACACGACGAAAGCCTGTGAAGGTTACAACTTCCCTCCCGAGGAGCAACACAACTTCACATTCCCGAGGTGGTCAAGAAGGCAGAGTCTAACCAGCCAGGGGCATGGACTACAATTGGCCCCTCGAAGAGGAGGGCAAACGGCTAATGCTCCTGGAGGGCATATCTGTGGAACAGAGAACCACGCAACCCTCACCAGAGCAGAGAACCATCACGGGAGAAGATGTCTCAAGAGCCTCCAACAGCCCACCTCGCTGAAGGAGGTAGTAAGAGGACGCGCTCCTGACACTATGGATACCTTGGTATAACAAACTGAATCACCCTTCATAGCCGAGGTGCTTCACTTCCCTCTTCCAGCAAAATTCAGGATGCCACAAGTGGAAGCATTCGATGGTGTCAAGGATCTAGTCGATCACCTCAACACTTACAAAAACCAAATGGAGCTGCATGGGTATCAAGATCCGGTGCGATGCAGAGCTTTCGCTATCACCCTAAAAGGCCCAGCCTTGGCATGGTTTAATAGACTTCCACCGTCGTCAATCTCCTCATTCAGAGCTATCCATCGTGATTCGTCTCTCACTTCATTGGCCAGGACGTATAGAAAGCCAAGTTATCATCCGACCATCAAGGTAACCTCGCAAGAAAAACTGAGGTCTTATGTCTAGAGATTCACCGTCGATCTCTAAAGGTAGATATACCCGACGAGAAGTTCACGATCACTGCATTCATTGTTGGCTTAGTGGGTGCAAATAAAGACTCGATGTTTTCCATCTCAAAATCCCTCTCAAGCAAGTAATGGCCGAGGTGCTTGCAAAAGCAGAAGTATATTAACGGTGAAGAAGCCCTAATATCTAAGAAAGAGAGCTCTTCCACCTGGCAAAGAAAAAGCTGGACGCATAAACGACGAGGACGGCCCTGTAAAAGACAAAGCGACTCAGAAGGGTCTCCAAGAATGGAGAACTAGCCCCAAAAAGGCGTGGGAACCTCGTAGATCAATTCCCGTCCAATGCGAACTAAAGACAACGACATTATTCGCCTCAACGTTTCACCTCCTTGCACAGCCTCAAGATCGCTGTGTCCTACGCCGGCGTAAGAAACGAACAAATCTTGGCGCGGCCAACTCCAAATGAAGTCACCGCACAAGAGACAACCTAAGTAATCGTGGAGTTCCATAGTGGACTACGATTAATCGCAGACGGACCATCGCATACAACTCCAAGAGAGAAATAGAGTAATTTAACACGGCGGTACCTCCGATGCCTACATCCCCCCGAAAATCAAGCCTTAATCAAGCCTTTAACCAGCCCCGTCTCAAGAATCCACCACCCTGCATTTGACGACTCAAGACCAACCCCTGTGTGAAACTGTGTAATCCTGTGAGGATTCAAGCAGGAGGAGTGGAATCCAAATTTTCAAATTTCTAAGCCCATCTACGCGCAGCATCAGTCATCAGAGATAGATGAAATACAAGCAGTGTCTAAACAACCGCGGCTCGACACGTCCATCACATTCTCTGACTCATATATGGAGGGATGCCAACACCCTCATGACGACCCACTGGTAGTTCGCGCACAGGGCCAACAAAACAAATTTCATAGGGTCCTAATCGACAACGGGAGTTCAATGATATCATCTTCGTACGCCTTCGACAAATGGGCATCTAAGGGGAGAAATCGAACTCCACAACACCTTTATCCGCGGGGTTCTCCTGTGACAAGGCATTACCTCTGTGCTCAATACAACCGTACCTACCTCGAGATCCCCCCATGCCGTGCGACGACTACTAAGAAGATTCCTCATCGTGACCGTCCGCTTATAACATGTTGCTGTATGCATCTCTCCCAATGCAATTAAAGCCAATCCCTCCGCACCACATGATGATCAAGTTCCCCAACAAACGGAGTAGAATGGTTCGAGGAGATCAACGGAAGTGGCCAGCCGGAATGCCATCAAAGATCCATGAAATGCAAAACGGGTCGACAACATATACCTGGACGAGCTCGACATGCTCGACGAGGTGCTCACCACCCGAAAGCCCTCGTAAGAATCGGAACCGGGCATTGTTGGACGACGACCAACATCTCGCCCAACCTACCCAAGCCATCGAAAGATCTCAAAAAACTTTATCCATTTTTAAGACAAAACAAAGACGCTTCGCATGGAAGCGGCAGCGACATGGGAGGAACTGATCCTACAGACCACTCACAGCCTAACATCGCCCATCCCCGCCAATCAAACAAAAGAGGAGGAGCTTCGCGCCTTAAAGACAAAAGCCATCACCCCAGAAGTCAGCAACTTCTTCAGCAGGAGCGATCAGGGAGGTAGAATATCCTGAATGGCTAGTCAACGTCGTACTCGTCAAAAAAGAAAACGGCAAGTGGCGACTCTGCATCGACTTCACTAACATCAACAAAGCGTGCTCAAAGGATGTTTCTCCACGCGAATCAATTTTCATCGAGATGCCACCGCTGGCCATGAACTCCCCGCTTTATGGATGCCTTCTTCGGGCTACAACCAGAGATCAGTACGACCCAAGCGACTTGAAAAGACTCTCGCTCTTCACAAATAAGCAGTGGAACCTATTGTTATCGCGGTGATGCCGCTTCGCTCAAGAACGCAGGAGCTACGTATCGACGTTGCGAACCTGATGTTCCAGTGCTGTATGCATAACTACGAGGTGTACATAGATGACATGCTTGTGTAACTAATTACAACCGAAGCCCACATAGCTCATCTATTCGAGCGCCCAGATTCGAGAAATTACAACATTAAATTGAATCCAGCCAAGTGTGCCTTCGGAGTATCAGCCGAAAAATTCCTGGGTTTCATAGTCAACCACCGAGGAATCGAAGTAAATCTGGACAAGATAAAGGCTGTGCTCGACATGCCTTCGCCGTCAAGTATAAAGGAAGTTCGGGCCACTTAACGGAAGGATCAGCCGCGGTTTGGCTTCAGATCCAAATAAGTAAGTGACAAATGCCAAATCTTCTTCCAAGTCCGCGAAGGCCTTTCAATGATAATGGGCGTGAAGAGGCATTCCCAGCCTTTGAAAACGATTCTGAGCTCTCCTCCCATTCTAGTAAGTCCCATTTTGCATGAGCCCTTACTCTATACTTCTACCAGACGTACTTCTCTCGACGTACTGGCCCGCAGACAAAGAACGAGTGTAGCACCCAGTTTACTATTGCAACCGGCTTGAGAGTGAGCTTTATAAAGTACCCAAGGACGGAGAAACTAATTTCGTCTCAGAACCCAGCCTCGTAAACTCCGCCTTACTTCCGTGCCTATACTATTGGTTCCAACTAATATCCGATGAGCAAGTGTTACATAAACCGTAAGTCTTCAAGGTCGATGAAGCCGGCTATAAGAGTCGAGCTGAGTCTGACATCAGATACAAGCCGAAAACCGCAGTAAAAGGGCAGGTCCTAGCCGACTTCGTCATGGAATTCACCTCAACGGAACCTGATGAGAACGCTCGAACAATGATTGACCTCCCCATCTGGAAACTCTCTGTAGATGGAGCCTCAAATGCACAAGGGAGAGGAGCAGGCCTAATCCTGACCTCTCTAGAAGGAATAGACATTGAGTACGCTCTCAGATTCGGATTCCAAGCCTCCAACAACGAGAATCGAATATGATATCACATAGCAGCCTCAACCTCGCCATCCACTTGAAGCTGACCACCTAGAGGTCTACGACCCTGCCTGGCAAGAAGACAAATAGAAGATGCTCCACAGGCCAAAAGCTGAAGGATGATCCTATATCTCCAAAAGGTACAGGATTTCCTATTTAAAATCAGGCCGGGTTCAAGCCGACATGTCCCCGCAGCGTAGAACCCCGAGCCGACGCCTGACAAAGAAAACAAATTTTTACGTAGGAAGACCCCGCAGTCAACACCGCCGAATACCCCGCGCAGCACCCATCGATTTCGCGTATGTGGATGTCGCCTGTGGCCCGGTCCGAGTCCAAGTCGACGGACCCCATTCGGGGATTGAGATAATAGACGTGACGCCCACCCGACGAATCCGAAAGAAGCAAATAAAATAAGGACGAGGCCACCCAGTTCACTAATCATATGGGAAGCTCAGACAAGCGAGGTTTCTTCACACCTATCCTAAGTATTACATCGCTGAAAAGACACCGAATATGTGCTAAGAGAAGTACACGGCTGCATACGCGGAATCATACCCGAGCTCGAGCATTAAGGTGGAAAGGTCTCGAGACAGTGGATACCATCGCCTAGCAATACTCAAAGACGCAACCGACCTAGTCAAGAAAATGCAAGATTCGGGCCAGAATACGCAAGATCTCACGCTCTCATCAGAGCCTCGACGCCAATCATGCTCCTAGCCCTTCCAACAATGGGGTTTGGACATACTGGGACCTCTGCCCCTTGGGAAGGGCCAATGTAAATTCACTGTCGCAGATTACTTCACCAAGTGGGTCGAGGCTTCGAGCCTTTTAGCCAATCACAGTAATGTAAGATATTTAATTTTGTGGCGAGCCATCATATGTGTTTGTATCCCAAGAGCCCCGGTGCCTGACAATCTAAACAATTCGACAATGCCAAATTCAGAGATTTCTGTTCCGAGCTCGGAATTAAGAATTATTACTGCCTCCCATAACCGCAGCTTCCAACGATCGTGCCAAAGTCACCATCGAACCCTTAAGGCCGCTTTGAAGACTCAAACTGTGAAGATCTTAAAGGAAAATGGGTAGAATACCCCCCGAGGTACTAAGGGCCTAAGGTGACAACGCAGGCTTCGCGAACCCGAGAAACCCCATTCGCCCTAGCCTTTGGCACTGAAGCAGTAGCCCCTGTCGAGGTCGGATTAAAGTCCCCAAGGATCGAGTTAGCAACAATGGAACACAATGACGAGGCTCTCCATCTAAATTTGGATTTCTTAGATGAAAAACGTGAGTAGGTTCTAAGGCGTACAGAAGACTACCAAAGGAAGACGGCGAGGTACTACAACCACAAAGTCTAACCCAGGAGCTACATGCCGGATGATTTGGTCTTAAAGCTCCCGCTAAAAGGAAGACCCAAAGACACGGGAAATCGTCCCAAATCGAAGGCCCTTACATCATATCTCGAGTCGTCGACTGTGCAATTACGAGCTCCAAATGTAGGAGGGGGGAAAATTTTTACGCGATGCCCGGAATTAACATCTTAAACGTAATCTTAAATGGAGATTTATCAATTTTCAGTTAACGATTCGACCATTTATTGGTTATTTTGTTAGACGTCACAAGCAACTTAGACATATAATGCTCAGAAAAATTAGATGCAATAGAATGAGAAAACTCATAGCCATAAAAGAAAAAGTCTCTCTTTATTCCAATCAGATTACATTCACAGCAATCAAAGGTGTCATCCCCTCAAGGCCTGGTGTGTTACAGTACGCTAGCCCCAAAAAAAAAAAAAAAAAAACTCGTGAAGAAAAAGGAAAAGAAAACGAGATGGAAATAAATGGAAGAAGGCCAGAAAGGTGGAAAAGAGGAGAAGAAGAAAAAAAGGGATGGAAGGAGTTTGTGCGAAAGAGGGAGGAACAGACGTGGAAGAAAAGAAGAAATAAAAAAGGGGGGAATGAGATGTGGAAGAAAAGAAGAAAGGAAGAAAGAGATAATGAAGGAGAAGGAGAAAGAGACAGAAGGAGAGGAAGAGAAAGAAGAACAGAAAATAGAGAAAGCGGCACAAGAAATGCGCCGCCCTCTCCAAACACATTCCCTAGCATGGCTAGGGAATACATGACCTGGCTAAAGGGAGACTAGGGAAAAACACAACTCCCACAAGCAGAAGTCCGACAAAACTGAACCAGAATCTTCATATGGATCCCCGGCGAAGACGACTGCTTCTCACGCCTCATCTCTCACACAAATCTCTACCACAAACTTAAGAGGCAAAATATCCAAAGTATAAACTCTATATCAATGAAGCCGCCATTTATAAGAAGGCCAAAACACTCAGAAATCCGCGCAAACGCTTCAAATTCTCCGTCAATCAGCATTAAAGATGCTTGCACCTTTCTAAGAGGACTGCCGAATGGCCGCGACAACAACTTCAATTTCGACGAGTCTGCCTACTTCAAGATGCCAGCCACGCAGCCCCTAATGAGTCGAGATTAACTCAGCCGGATCGCCACTAAGGCCTCGCCGCCTGAGCCCAAGAGCTCACTTCGACGGTCCATCTATCCAATACAGCCACGCAGCCTAACAGTCGATCACCAGCCGGATCACCACTCAAGGCCTCGGGCATCGAGCCCAGTAGCTCACTCTTGACGTAGTTCCTCTACTCAAGACAGCCACGCAAATTCTAATGAGTCGATCACCAGCCGGATCGCCACCAAGGCCCCGCCGCCGAGCCTAGTAGCTCACTTTGACGAGTCTATCTACTCCAAGACAGGCCACGCAGCCCCATCGAGTCGGACACCAAAGCTGGATTGCCACCAAGGCCTCGCCGCCTCGAGCCCAATAATAAATTTCACTCTTGGATTTAGTTCATCTACTCCATAAGCCACGCAGCTCCTAATGAGTCGATCACCAGCTGGATCGCCACCAAGGCCTCAACGCCCGAGCCCAATAGCTCACTTTGACGCCCGTCTACTCAAGATGTGCCACGCAGCCCTAATGAATCACTCTCAAATTTCGTGCAAATCACCACGTGAGCCCAAAAGAAATTACTACTGACGAGCCCAACCATCTTACACGTGCCATGCACCAGGGAATCAATTCGACTCAAAGAATCACCACGGAGCCTGTAAAGCACCACATTGACAAGCCCAACCATGTGCCACGCAGCCTAGGAATCAATTCGACTCAGGCAAATCAGCCGACGGAGCCCAAAGTGCCAGGCCTCATTGACGAGCCCACCATTCCAGACAGGCCATGCAAATGGCGGTCGACGCTCGGGACATCATCAGGAGCCCAACAACACAATTTGAAAAGTTTTTCTCCAACCGCCACCTCAAGCCATGTAGCCCAAAGGTCGCCTTACCAGTTATTCAAATTCCCATAAGGCCTCGTGAGCCCAGAGCCTCGCCGGACTACCAGGAGGTCAACATTCAACTCAAAGCCTTTAATCTGCACTCATGCATAAGAAGTCAATCTCAAACTGCTGCACAGCGCAAGAGCACAAGTAGAGGCGAAAGAAGTAAGGTGAAAAATGAGTATTCATTAAGGAAAAGGCTACGTATGTCTCTGGTCCTGTGCTCCAACAAAATATATATATATATATATATATATATATATATATATATATATATATATATATATATAAAAGAAAAGTATAAAGTCGATGATCGGGCAAAGTAAGACGCGTACAGGAGATCGTGCATCGAAGGAGGAGCAGACGGGTGAAGAAGGGGAGGGCCCCCGCTAGGTGCCTGGGCCTGCACACCGCAGAAAGAAGGACCCCTGGTCCCTCCTCACACCGGGAAGGTCAAAGCTGAAACTGTGCCTGGAATAGGCATTACCACCTTCTTCGAAAGGCAAGCCAACGTAAAACCCATCGAGTACAAGCCTCGCCTCAGTCTTCCAATAACTTCGGCCTACCAGCCACCAAAGTTATTTGTCGATGAAGGTCCCCACGCACTCGCGGACACTTCCTCAACGCGCTCCGCCTGCCGGCGCTCGCTAGCCCGCGACGAGCCCCTTCGCCCAACAGTCACATATCTTATCACGTAGTCGTCCCTCGATCGCACGCAGCTCTTTCTGGGACCCCCGTCACCTCGATGTGAGAAGTCATCCCTAACCGTCCAAGCCTATATCATGCATCGCAGCTCGCCCCCGGCCTCCATCAAGTCGCTCGCACAACCCGCAGCCATCTCGAACCTCTCGGCTTCGCCTCGACCACTCGCTGTCGCTTCGATTTCATCTTCTACCCGCACCGGTGCACGTCGACGTGGTATGCTTCAAATCAGATTGAAGCCACGGCCTCCCTGGCCATAAGTTGCACTCGAATTCGCAGCCACCGCCATATATAGGAAGCCACCGCCTGTAAGCCCTGGGCAAATTTTGGCATGACTTTCGCTTAGTTCGGCCTTTTCGCCCAACCTTCAAATGAGTAGCCACCTACGCACTAAACACGTAATCAACACCTACCGCAAATTGACAATAACTCAAAATGGAATCACACGACAAGGTATGAGAACTTACTGAGGCGACCCCGAGATGTGGCTAAAGCTCATCAATCTGGCAAAGACACTCACCTCTTGAGATCGTAATCCTTAAGAATGGATGAAACTGCCTATCGCGAAGTTCGACATCGAGAAGCAAAGAGTCCCTGTCTCCGCCAATTTCGGATTCCATCTTTCCTCCTCAACTCTTCCAATCTCTTCGAGTAGGCTGCGACCTAACCCTCTTCAAGGCGGGTTCCAGATTTATCATGCCGACTCGCCAACTGGCCGCTCAACGGCCCCACCCAAGGCTGACCTCCGCTCCGCAGCCAGGACCTGCACGGGACCGCGAACTCAAGACCGTAGGAGCCTTAACTGCAGGAAACTCCGTGACCCGCTCCGCTATGGACATGAGTAGATCTGAGAAGATGAAGATGCCCCCAACTTCTCGGAACTTGACCAAAGCCACCGATCTTTCCTTTTCAACGGAGTCCGAGGTTTTCGCTTCACGCTCCGGGACTTCCGAGACAACGCCTCCACCGAGCGCATTCCCTTTGGGCCAAGCTGGCACGAGGGCCCAATGGGCAAACTTTCATATGATGGAAGGAGGCGAAGGCCTCAAAGCAGCAGCGGAGGGCCCAATGGGAGAAACTTTATAGCGGAGGAGGCGTAAGGCCTCAAAGCAGCAGAAGAGCTGACCTCGAGCTCGGCGCCGTGAATATCCGACGGACACTTCAGAAGATTCCAGGAGGACACTCAGCCAACGCCAACGCTATGACGTTATCTTCAGCGCTGAGATCAATTCGAGCACCTGAGAAGCATGTAGGCATTACAGAATTAAAAAAAATGACCTCACACAAGTTATACCAAAAACAGAACGAACACTCACAAAGATTCTCGGGAGTGGTCCAAGCCACCGAAACGCCCAGGGTGTCGTCCTTGTCAAGAGGGTCATATTCCCAATTACGACCACAAACGAAGAAGTGAAGGCCCTTTCCACACCGTGGGAAGAGGGAAGATCGGAAATCACAAGAGGAGCGCCAGAACGCCTAGAAAAATAAAGGAAGCCCTCGGAGGTCTCCTTCGGGCTAAAAAGATAAAGGACCAAGGCTATGCTAGGGACACCAAGCCCCCTGTCCCTAAAGAAAACTAATAGACCAACCAAGATACCCAACCATTGGGTGCGAGTTGAGAAGGACAAACATTGAAGTGCTTCAAAACCCCTTTTATGAAGGGATGCAAAGGAAAGCGAAGACCATTATCGAAGGCCACTTCAAAGAAGCACACCATCTTAGGTAATTCCGAGACCACATAAAGGGGTCAAAATGTTAGGACTACACCCGAACGCCAAAGGAGGGCCGTAACGTCTGAAAAGGTGACCTCAGATGAGATCGACCTTTGCTAGTCCCACGCTTAAAGCATGCCGAATCTGCATCTTGTGCATTCTAATCCTGTATTTAATCAGTTTACTTTTCCCTTACCTCGTCTAAGCCGGGGAGGCGCCTAGGCATCTCGAAGTTCAACCTGGCTAAACGGCCTGAGACACCGCTACCCGCCTGAATTCCAGAATAATCAAGAGTCACCGCCATACGCAGAGAAAAAGAACGACCCGACCCACAATGAAAAATAAAATTCGGCTTAACCCAACCCTACGCCTCGTCAGACGCCCTCGAAAAAGAGACCAAGGAGACAAAGACGTTGAGCCGGACCCGTGGAATACAAATGCAAAAGGCTATCCCAAGAAAGACGCCTGCAGAAAGACTCCCCGTACAAAAAGGCTTTACATAAGACTAAGAGAGAAGGAAGTCCAAACTCGCTAAAGGCAAAGAAAAGGTCCTTGTGGATCGAGGCACACAAGATGTGAGGATGTCTACAAAAGAAACAAAAGGAAACTGAAAGAAGTGGGAGAAATGAGCGTGAAAACCGAAGAGTCATCATTATCACAAGACAAATGACAGCGACCAAGCCCTAACTAATCCAAACTCGCGCGTACATCGTGAAACCGTGACCGATGTGAGAAACGCTACAACCTCGCCACGACACTATACACAAGGGCCGGGGTAACTGACAGGATTTGAAAATAATGCTCACAGCCCACTCGCAAGGCCCAGTCCAAATTTAACGACCCTTACACGCTCCAAACAGCCTATGTCCGTCGCATCATTCAAGCTCGGGTGTCAAAGCCCAGAATGAGGGCCTGATCCACTGGTACCTAAAGGCTGACTGCGGAAGTCTCCCATAGATACAGAAAATAGAATAATCCCTACTAATATATTATCCCGGCAAATCCAACCAAATCTCACTAATAAGGAAAGAAAGATAATAATAGCTCATCATCGTGTTTGATCCCCAGTCAAGAAGGAAAAGATTATCCCAATAAACTCATTTTCTATATCCTTTACCAACTGGAGCATCGAGAAAGACAAGAAATATCCCATCCAATGAATGAATCCTAATCACCATCCAACTAACATCTACTATAAACATAAGGTCATCTAATTTGGAAAGGTACGAAAACATACGCAACACATTCGCTTTGCGAAATTCCATCTTTTCTCCCTTCAAGAAAGAACTCGGACTTAGGCACGGAGCGCCAACAGCGGGCCCACACCAACCCCCTTCTTCCTCGCTGGCAGTGAGCCAAGCCACGCCCGCCAGTGCCCCAGACCAAAGGATCGCAATGATCCTACTTCAGCCCCGACGACCAGGAGCCCAGACCAGCCCACCAGCTAGCCCAGTCCAAATTTCAACGAATTTCTACACGCTCCACCCCAGCTCCTGCTAAAAAGGTACCATCAAATATATAGAATTAATTTATTAAGTTTACACTTATATTTTATTTTTATTAAAAAATACTCTTTATTTAATTTTTTTTTTTCCTTAATATTTTTCAAGTTCTAAACAAAACTTAAAAAAAATACACACAACTAAGGAAAGACCTCAATTTCGGCTTAGATCTAACCTTAATACTATAAAAAAAAAGAGAGAGAAAAGAATGGTATAGAATCGGTAAAGGCAACAAGAATGATCACGGGGGTGATAACTTTGGCTATTAATTTTATTATAGTAATTTTCTTTTTGATGTCTTACAAATATTAACTTGGAATTGGGATGTTATAATTGAGAAAGCACAGCGCAGCAGAGGAGCCTGGCAATTGGCATGCCTCCATTTTCAGCATAAACAAACACAAATATCTTCACCATGGGAATATTCCTTCCTCACATGGATTATAATAATTATTATTATTGTGCCAAGTGTAAAACAGGCTTTAATGGCTGCTTTTCCTCTTTGCAGGACCTAATCTCTATAAACCTCTTCCAGCTGTTCAAAGGATTTGATCCATTCCATATTTAAATAATATCTATAATATACATAATCAATTTTTGATACATGACGTAATTTAAAATTTTTAATAACAAATAAAGATGTATTCGTGTGATTTCTATTTTTTTTTTAAGTAATTTTTTTTAAGTAAATTAGTGCCAAATTAATGATCTACCCAACCAACAATATATGACTCCCGCTCCCACCTACAAAAATTAAAAGCTTTATTAAAAAATTAAACAGAAAAATTACTCTATTATTTTGTCCCTTTTTATTTAATATACAAATATTTTTAAATTTTCTTTTTCAAAATTAACAATTACAAAAACTGAAAAATAATTTATATATATTTATTTTGAAAGATCGTAGAAATCAAAGTGTATCCAAATCTATTAATTATTTTAATTAAATTTATTAAAAATCATGCAATTAATTTTATATGATTTTAATATAATAATAAAAATATCAGAAAAAAAAACAATGATTTAATATAATGTTTTTAAAAAAGAATTATGTTTAATTCGCTTGCAATACAGTAGAAGGAATGATCAATTATCAATTTTTTGTTAACAAAAATGTCTTTAGATTTAGGGTTTGATTGAAAAAAAGCTCAAATTTATATAAGTTTAAGCTTTTTAACCATTATATGAAAATATTTTAATATTTTTTTTATGAATCCTACTCTAAAAAATAATAAAAATCTAAATTTAACGATTGAAAATCTAATCATCAAAACCTTGACTTATTTAGTTTCTTCCTATATTTATAAAAGTATTGGAACCCAAAATTTATCTTTACTTTTATTATTTATTATTATTATTTTTATTTTTTATTATTTTTTCTTATCCCCTATTCCCAACTCCCTACGTCTCCCTCCCCCCATTCTCTACTCACCTAATCCCAACTAATCCTATCTCCCTCTCCATTTTTTTTTGGGAGCTCCCATCGACACACCTCATGGCAGAAGGCCTGCCCGATTATGGTACTTGGTACCTACCTGCAATTGGGGCAATGGGAGAGTGAGAGAGAGAGAGAGAGGCGGAGGGAGGAAGATGGGGTGAGGGGGGGTTTTTAGGGATTTTTTTACGATCATTAGATTGATTTACAATCATTTTTTTTCTGTTATAACCTTAACCACAAAAACGAATTATTTGCTATTATTTCCATTTTAATAACCTGAAACCTAACCTACTTCCCCCTAATTTCTGCATGCGTCAGGCAGAGTTGTCTTGTAATTAGGACTGTTTTAATACACTCACTCCCCGTCTACTGATTTACTCACTTTCCCTTTCTATTATCATTTATTAATACAACCATGGTCCATGCCCATATACTTCTCCTCCACTCCTCCATAACCTTCTCCCTTCTATCCTTTAATGAGCAGTCCCACTATAAGCCAAGTTACAGGGCTTTAGATATTTATAAAAAATAAAAATTTCAATAATAGTAAATTTAGTAATTATTTCAAAAAGATATAACATAATTTTGCACGTGAAAATATTCTTCTGGAAAAACATTTTTTAAAATATACAAGAAATATTTTCAAAAAATTTGAAAATTTATACCAAAATGTCTTTGAAGAGATACTTTCAAAATTTTTGAAATTGCTTAAAATGTTTCTTGAATAAACACATTTTAAACCCAAGAAACGAAAAATGTCTCTTTAAATGTTTCATTTTCAAATTATTGAAATATTATACTAAAAGTGTTTTTTTGAAAAGACATTTCATAATTTTGAAAACACTAAAAGTGTATTTTGAAAATACACTTTTTATAATTTTAAAAAATTTGAATTAAAGTTAAAAGTGTCTCTTGAAGATACAGTATCTAAATTATTGAAATGTTATATTAAAAGTGTCTTTTGAAAATACATTTTTATTTTTTTTAAAGTTTTGAATTAACACTGAAAGTCTCTTTTGAATAGACATTTTCTATAATTTTAAAATTCTCTGAATTATTAAACACTTCTTCAAGTCACTTTCTATTCAACTTTAGATGTATCTCTGAAAAAACACTTCTAAATCGTGTTAAAAAGTTATACTAAAAATGTTTTTTGAAAAAACACCTTCATAATTTTGAAATTTTTAAATCAACATTATCTATAATTTTAAAAATATTGAATTTAAGCTGAATAGACACTTTCAGTTTTTTGAAAATACACTTTCTAAATTGTTGAAATGTTATACTAAAAGTGTCTTTTGAAAAGATAATTTTATAATTTTGAGCGAATCAACATTGAAAGTGTCTTCTAAAGAGACAAGCCAGATTTAACCCAGACCCTGTCAAGCAAGTGGGAAGGTGTCATTTTATTTATTTATAAAACTTATAACCTTTTAAGTTTGTTCATTCATATAATGTTAAACATTTAACTTGTACTATATATTATGTAGCAAAATAATTACAAATATATATAAGCTTCATATATGGAAATGTTCAACATTTACAAGATTTACATTGTTTACAAAAACAAACATATACAAAAATACACCAAAAGGTCTTTAAGGCACCTAGTAGTGTGTCGCCTTGGTTGTCGACGCGAAAGATTCCACTTCTCGTCTACTTCTCCCAGATCACTCGTGCTAAGCTTATAGTTTAGTGGGAATTAATACATATGGATGACCTCGAATAAGGGTCATCACACTTTAGACAACTGCATATAACTTTAACATTCATTTACATATACACATGCTTATTCATGTTTTGAACATATCATTTATAGATATACTTCTACATATATCATACTTATTATTGTTTACGTATCATCACATAGCAATGTTATGTTTCTCATATCATGTCATGTCATTTACATATTCTTGTCATTTATCTTATGTTTTATGCCTGCAAATACCTTAGAAGTAGATACGGGAAAGAACTCTATATACCCAAAAGTACTATCACTGTACGAGACAGATCTCTATCTGTATGACCCAAACGGGGTCGCTATAATGATCCAAACGATATCTATATCATCGACCCAAACGGGGCCTCGATATCTGTAAACTGTATGCTGTAGCAACTATACCCCTATAGACATGCCTATCTATCCAACTACCCGGTCATAAGTAAACAATCAGTTTTATTCTGTTTTCTTAACAATCTTTCAGGTATTAGAAAAAGATATCTCATATACATGAATAACTACTGATATCATGTATACTTATGAGATATTTATTATCAAATAATCTCTTATAAACATTTAACTGTACTTTTTCATATAACAAAATTATATATGTATTATCTTTAACTTTCATAACACATGTTATCATAATCATATTATTATGATGCATTATTTCATATAACAATACATTTATATAACCTTATACAATTTCAGCCCCATAACCAATTTCCGCCTAAATGGGCTTCTAAGCAACTCCTGTCCATTTTCGACTACAATTTCGAATTCTATAAAACGAGATTGTTAGAGAAAGTGATATTCTAACTCAATATACCTATATGTCTTAAGTTTCCTATATTTCAAACATCATGTCATTTTGTATTTCTTTAATTTGTAGATATGGTTTAAATATCTCCGAACTCGCTTCTTAGACAATTTCCAGGAACATAATATGGAATTGTGTCTTATTTTTTTGGGAATATTAAAGACATAATTTGACCATACTTTCTTTATGAAAGTTATTCTCTCATATGTCTAGTTTGTACAGAACTTTGAATCACCTCATTTGGACCAGTATAACTCAAGTTATGATTTAAACAACCGGAATTACTCCAGTTAAAGGGACTGTTTTGAGACAAATTTCAGGGACCGAATTGTTTCCTTACTTTGACGAATTTTCTAGGTCCAATGGAGTCAAAATTTGGATATACTTATTTTAGGAATATTTGTTTTTCTAGAAGTCTAGTTTACTCATAAATTTGAATAACTCAATTTAGATGAGTAAAACTCAACTTATGACCTAAATACCAAAACTGCTCTGAAATCCAAAACTATATTAGAATTGAACCAGAATTGACCCGAAACAGAGCTTCACTTTGACGAATTTTCTGGGTACCCTGGGGTCCAAATTTGCATACACCTATTTCAAGGAGATTTGTTCTTCTAGAAGTCTAGTTTACTCAGAAATTTGAATCACTTAATTTAGATGAGTGATTGCCAAGTTATGGCCAAAACAAAAATATGGGTTTAAAAAAAATGGACAGCATCTTCCCTAAAACTCAACATTTTCTTTATACAAATTTTTCCTCAATTGAGGACCACAACCAAACCAAACAACCATTCCAAATAATGATTCTACACAAAAAGAGGTATTCCAAACCCCCAAACAAGTATCCATACAAAAATTTATACCAAAATCCATACAAAAATACATATAAAAGTTTTTAACAAATTCCATACAAACAATTCCATACCTTGATTTATTCTTCTTCTCTTCCCTTCTTTCTTCTTCTCCTTCTCTTTCTTCTTCTCTTCACCTTTTCCGGTTTGCCCTATCACCCAAAGACCAAAATGAGATATTATTTTGACCTTTTCCTCAATTTAGAGTTAAGGCCATGTTTCATTTAACTCATTTTTGAATTCTTTCCAATTTCGCAGATTTAGGTCCCCATCTCTATTATTTGTAAATTAATTTATTCAATTTCATACTTTGCATACAATCTTCTATTCTTATATTATTTGGTCCTTAATTGGTAATTTTACCACCCTACTCCTTAACTTTGTATTAATTCCGGGTTTTGCTTATTTTATTTTAACATTATTTTATTCTCAAAAATATATACATTTACTTTTATTATACCCTAAACATTGTCAGAAACTGTCACAGATAATTGGGTGGAGATACACTTTCTCTAATTTTAAAATTTTTAAATTTAAGCCGAAAAGTCAAGAAACACGCCTAGTTTTTCGACTTTTAGAATATGTCTCTTGAAGAGTACACTTCTAAATTATTGAAATTTTATACTAAATGTGTTCTTTGAAACGCGCATTTATACCTTTTAAGTTTTGAATCAACACCAAAAGTATCTTTTGAAAAGACATTTTCGATAATTTTAAAAATTTTGAATTTGAAAGAAAGATGTCTCTTTAAGGGACATTTTCAGTTTTACGAATTTTTAGAAATTGTCTCTTGAAGAGACAATTTTAAATTGTTGAAGTGTTATATTAAAACTAGTCTTTTAAAAAGACACATTCATTATTTTGAATGTTTTAAATCAACACTAAAAGTATATTTTGAAGAGACAATTTCTATAAATTTAAAAATTTTGAATTTAAGCTAAAAAGACACTTTATAAATTATTAAAATGTTATACTAAAAGTGTATTTTGAAAAGATACTTTTATAATTTTGAAAGTTTTGAATTAAGGAAAGTGTCTTTGAAGATATGTTTTCTTTTAAAAAATTTTGAATGTTGGAAAATGTATTTTTCGATTTCTAAAAAGTATTTTTTAAAGATGTTTCTAAATTGTCTTACTGATACGGAAAAAACTATATTATATTTAGGATTATTTTTTAAACTATATTTTTTTAAATTTATTTATTAAGTTCCCCTCAAATCTGACTTCCGGTGAGTTTTGTGGGCCAGCAACAGCTGATTGATGTAGTCACCGGCATTTTCTTTTTCTCCTTCCTTCATAGTTGAATATAATATTTGTCCGGAAAGAAGCCTCTAAGTGGAGCTTATCTAAAGAAATTGATATCATTGGTCTCTATCGCTATTCACTGCCCATTTGGATATTTCAAAGAAACAGTAACAGGGATGAGTCCTAGTATTGGCAGAAATAAGTAGTCCTTGATTAACATTGGTGTATAATGTAATTTATAATATATGGTGTTAAAAGTCTTACGTTGTTGGCCTTATTCCTTCCCAATATGGTCCATAGATAAACTGAGGGACGTGAAACGATTATTTAGATTTAGATAAAACCAGCGTCTAGCAAAGGATGTTTTTTGTTGTTTATATCATAAAATGCCAATATTGATAAAATGTGGGAGACAAAATTAAAAAAATTGACCCAAGACATAATCTAAGACAAGGATATTTTTCAAAATAGATCCTCTTATAGAACCCTAATGATTCAAAATTCCTTAGATGATTGTGCAGCTCACTGAAATGGTCTCTTAACATTATCCTTATTTGATATTTTAACCTTCTTCATCTACATGTTGATAACCATTTGAGTTATACATTTAGGTATAGTTTTTCTGGGCATTTTAGACATTTAGTATAAAAAATAAAAAATCTCAAATAATATAGGTTTAGAAATATTCCTAAATGTAATGTAGCTTTTGCTATGTGGAAATGTCTTCTAGAAAGACTTTTTAAAAATTTCTTTTTAAGAGACACTTTCAAATAATTTGAAATTTTTACACAAAAAGTGTCTTCTGAACGGATTATTTCAAAATTTTAGAATTTAAGTTAAAAATGTCTTTTGAAGAAACACTTTTTAAAAACTCAGAAAACGAAAAAGTAACTCTTGAAGAGACACTTTCTAAATTGTTAAAATATTATATTAAAAGTGCCTTTTGAAAGTACACCTTTATAATTTTGAAAACACTGAAAATGTCATTTGAAGAGACACGTTCTATAATTTTAAATTTTTTTAATTTAAGCTGAGAATGTCTCTTGGAGATACATTTTCTAAATCGTTGAAATGTTATACTAAAAGTATATTTTGAAAAGACACTTTTATAAATTTGAAAGTTTTGAATTAACACTAAAAGTCTTTTTTGAAGAGACATTTTCTATAATTTTAAAAATTTTGAATTTAATCTAAAAGTGTATCTTCAAGAATCACTTTCAGTTTTTTGAATTTTTAGAAAATGTCTCTTGAAGAAAAACTTTCTAGATTGTTGAAATGTTATACTAAAAGTGTCTTTTAAAAAGACACCTTCATAATTTTGTAAGTTTTAAATCAACACTGAAAGTGTCTTTTGAAGAGACACTTTCTATAATTTTAAAAAATTTGAATTTAAGATCAAGAGACACTTTCATTTTTTTGAATTTTTAGAAAGTGTCTCTTGAAGAGATACTTTCTAAATTGTTGAAATGTTATACTAAAAGTGTCTTTTGAAAAGACACATTCATAATTGTGAAAGTTTTGAATCAACACTGAAAATGTCTTCCGAAGATGTAAAACCCGGGAAATTTTTAATTTTTCTAAAAAATGGCAAAAACAATAAAATTACCGAAATGGTTCAGGGAAGCCTGAAAATTTTTCTAGATCTCAGATGACGAAACGGACTTCACCGTTGGAATCGTCTCACGAAATCTAGTTACCAGGACGAATTTTGTTAAATTCCGAGACAGTTGGATATTCATGATTTTCGGAGTGTCGATGTTCAGTGGACCCCAAAAACGGGATTTTTTGAGAAAATTCTTGAAAGATGAAAATAAATTAAGTAACGTTCATTTAAAATAAATTGAACTTGAACCGAGATGAAATAAATTATTTCGGGACAGAATTGGACCCGAATGAGTAATGGACACATGGCGTGATGTGAGCCATGTCTCTAAACTTAAGAATTAAGTTAGACAAAAGGTTAAAAACATCAATTTTGGGCAGAAAGGAGGAGATTTCTGCTCAGAGGAAAACGTGAGAAAGAAGAGAGAGAGAGAGGGAGAGAGAGCTCCAACTTCTCTCTACGATCTACGGAGATCTACACTTAAAATTTTCTAAGAATGAAAAACTCATATACTCGACAAGAGCTACTCGTGGGTACCGAAATCATGAGATTTCCTCGAAGATTTATGTAAGGAGTTTGGGAAATAAAAAGTTTCGAGTTTAGAAAGTGTCCACAGGACTTCCTAGAGTTTCTTATACGCTGCAAGAAGTAGAGATTCTTCCTACTTCGTTTGTTTCCCATTCTAGGGGCTGTTTGGTTGAGTTTTAATGCCCTAAGGGGCTGTTTGGCCCTTTTTCCCCTAAGGAGCTGTTTGGCAAATTAATGGGTTATGGGAATAGTGCCCTGCTTTGACTTTTATATGATGTCCACTTTTAGGCTGATTTCGATTGTGAAAAGAGCATAATTGGGACTAGTATTTTAAGGGAAATTGTAGCCATATCTGAGAAATTGGTGTTAGGCTTTTGAATCACCCAAATTTGACATCTATAACCCATGTTATGGTCCATTTTATGGACTGCCAGCGTCAAGCCCTGTTTTGTCGAACCATCAGTCTGATTTGGACTGATTTTAGTTGGAAAAAGTGAGAATTTGACTAGTATCCTCTAAAGAAATTGTAGCTCTATTTGAGGAACTGATGTTAGCTTTAATCACCCAAATCGACCCTTATAACTCAAGTCATGGTCCTTTCGGACTTCTATAACTAAAGCATTTAATGATTTGTGTCCAGATTCGCTACAATCGGGTATATGATCGTAGTATATCATTGCTTGAATTGGAGTGATATACTTGGTTGAAATTGTGTGGAAGTCAAATTGTGTTCAATGGTTTGGCTTGTGATGTCGGTGTATGAATAAGGTCATCAGATGGCTTAGTTGTAGGCTATTTAGAACAACATGGTGTCACAATTGCCTAGAGTATAATGTAAGTCATTGCTTGATTGGTGATGATTTGTAGATGTCACATATGTGTATAATATGTTGACATGTATTGCGTGGTTTATTTGGAAATTGTATGTTAATTGATATGATTGTCCAAATGATGCATGGGTATTATGCATGGTTTAAAATGTCAATATAACACTCATCATATATATGACATGGTATAGGCATGGAATGGCATAATTGCATTTCATATGCACAGGGACATCGCATTAAATGGGTGCGTGTACATGGTTATAATCATTCATCATTCTTGGTGAATGGGTGGTAAGTTTGCATTTGACTACGCCCAACGGAGTCTCACGTGCATTTCTATAGCTTTGAATAAAGTCATATCGTGAGATCATTCAATGCTTTTGAATAAAGCTTATGTATCAAGATTGTTCCAATGCTTTTGATTAAAGTATTTATCAAGACTGCCCAATGTTTTTTAATAAAGCTGCGATTGGAGACTCCGCCCAATGCTTTTGAATAAAGTCAAGCATCTGAGACGGCTCCAATAGACTTGAATAAAGCGTTTATCGAAGGATGTCCAATGAGCTTTAAAACAAAAGCTTTGTTTTAGATAAAGGGTCATTGGGTGAAACACCAATGACAAGTTTTTACACTTAGCATAAACATGTGTGAGGGAGTCGATGAGGACTCGTGTTAAAGGTGTTAAACCCCAAGAAAATCCTAAATTTCTGAAAAAGGGAAAAAGGGTAATTTCATTCAAAATCCGAAATTTTTCTAGATCTTGGATGACGAAACGAACTTCACCGTTGGAATCGTCTAGCGAAATCCGCTATCACGCCACCTCACGACCCGAGACAATCGAATTTCAAGTTTTTCGAGGCACCGGTGAGTGGCATGGAATGGGCACAATCGAGGGCTCATAGTGTGCCACGTGTCAAATGTATGATGAGTCAAACATGAACTCAAGTGGGACTCATGAAAGACACATGGCATCATGCCATTGGATAGGAATCCAAAGGGAAGAGATAAGTGGATAAGGGAATCCAAGTTATCAAATGGTGGCTTGACATGTGGCATGAGAGGACAAGTCCTCTTGACCAAGTTCTCCAAACTAGTTTTGGGAGAAGGAAAGGAGAGAGAAACGAAAGAGAAGAAGAAGAAGAAGCTAGAGAGAGAGTAGTCTACCTTCTCTCTAGATTTCTCGGTGATCGGTCCGTCGGATCTCGACGAGACAAAAGCAAAGTCGGGTCTACGCGTAAGTGGCTCGGAAAAGATTGTGGAGTTTCAATAACCTGTGAGGGCGGATTCTCCTCTACTTGGATATTTCTTGCTTAAAAAGCTACTTTGGGTGCTGTGAGGCTTTAAATGGCTATGGATTTTGGTTCCAAATTTTGTTTTGAAATCTGATGCTTGATGAGGAAGTTGTCTCATGGACAACCCCATTTGGTTATGGGACTTTAAAGTCTAGATTGGATGGTTGGACTGAAAATTATCCATGGTTGGTTTGAATGTTAATGTTTAATTGAATTATTTGAAATGTACAGAAACATATAAGAAGTAAGGACGATGTGTTAACATGATTGTTTGAATTATATGAAATTATAATCGTGTGTTAGCCATTGTAATTAGGAAGTATGAATTACATCATTGCATCATTCATGTGCAATTGACATCGCATTTAGCTCAGTGTGTGGGGTGCACGGTGTACTCATTGCTCATCAATTTGGTGAATATGGGGTGAGTTGTATTTGACGACGTCCAATAAATGTCTCACGGCTTAAAACATGAGAGAAATAGAGTTAATGTGTGATGGGCAAAGTAAGAGAGGCGTCAAATCCCTCAGTGAAAAGCTTGGGAATATGAGTAAGAGACTCAAGTGAGATATCCGAAATTCTCAGGAGTGGGTGTAAGAGGACCCGCGACGTGAGTCAGAAGTTCAAGGCTCAAAGAAAACACACGGACATGGTTATCACGCAAACTGAGCTATAGGAGCCTGACTGACTCGATTAGCTACCCATTAGCCAGTTGTATCGTTGGTGAGCCGACAAGGGCTCGACATATGGGTGCCATCGTATTTCCAAGGACGATTGTCACACTTGGTATAGGCATGTGGAGCTGAAATAGTTGAGGGCTCGGGGTATGGGCATGAAACATCTCATGCATAATGAAAAAATCATTCCATGTGTAAACAAATTTATGAAATGGTGTGAATACTGGGTGCCATTGCATGTGTATTTTAGGCAGGAGTAGCCCTCAGAGAGAATCTAATCATCTGGCTACCACCTGCGGGATCCTCTTCTGCACAAGACAGGTGATAGGGATGACTGAGGCCGTAGATTATAGCTTTGTTCTGACCGTGGCCTTGATTCATGTTTGTGTATATATTAGAACGAACTAGTTTTAATATATATTTGTATTAAGAGTGTAATAACTTCTGAAACTATTGTAATATAGTTGGTCATATTTGTGAGTATGGATGTATGGGTCTCGACATGGTCATTTTACTCATATGAGCTATTATGAGACACACAAAGTTTCACAGGTTGATTCGTGGTCAACGACCCCTGGCTTGGGAGTCACAAAAGGCATGGTGAGTGACACTTCATTCATGGCATGTAGTCATTCTAGAGTAGAAACTGTATTTAATGGATTGTTTGATTGGTGGGAATATGGTATTAGTGATGTGCACTTAGGTGAAGAGTACTCTCTCGAGGAGCTTACTCCTACTAGGCATCAAGCCACCCTGCCGTGATCCCCTTCGTGCATAGGATATGCAGGACAACGCCACTCAGGCAAAGAAGGCATAAGTTTCTAAGCAGGCTTGTAATTAATTTTTTTGTAAAAAAGCTTTGAAAAAACTAGTTATAGCTTGTATTTTGAGTAAAAGTTAATTGTAAAAATACTTTGGAACAACCTTGTTCTAATTAAATATTTGTAAGAGTGTTAAAATTAAACTCAGGACGGCGGTAATTAGTCCTGTACATTCTGTAGTGTGGATGAGTGTCTGCTAGGCCACTTTCACTCATAATTGGACCAAGTGAGGCTTCATTGTATTATATCAGCCATGTTGCTGTGTTTCAGATAAGTTGTATTTCGATGAGCTCTATATAAAGCAAGATCATCTCGATTTTCGTTAAATCACGGGTCCCGTAAAAGGGGATATAGTGGGTGTGGTGTCCGGGTTACCCGACATCCACGAGTTCCGTTGTGTCGACCATTATTACAACTGACTGGCTTGGGGTGCAAATAAAGACACTTTCTCTAATTTTAAAAAATTTTGAATTTAGTTGAAAACTCACTTTTGGAGAGACTTCATTTTTTCATTGTTAGAAAGTGTCTATTTTAATCATACTTTAATGTTGAAATGTTATACTAAAAGTGTCTTTTAAAAATACACCTTCATAATTTTGAATGTTTTGAATCAACACTGAAAGTATCTTTTGAAGAGACAATTTCTATAATTTTAAAAATTTTGAATTTAAGCTGAAAAGACACTTTCTAAATTATTGAAATGTTATACTAAATGTTTTTTGAAAAGACACCTTTATAATTTTGAAAGTTTTAAATTAACACTAAAAGTGTCTTTTGAAGATACACTTTCTATAATTTTAAATTTTTTGAATTTAAGTTGAAAGTGTCTCTTCAAGAGACACTTTCAGCTGGACTTAGGAAAGTGTCTCTTGGAAGACACTTCTAAATTGTTTCGGTGATGTGGAGAAAACTACATTATATTTATAATTATTTTTCAAACTATATTTTTTAAGATTTTTTTTATTTTTTTATTATTTTTGGGAAAATTCCTAGTTCCGCACTTAAATTAAATAAAAATAATTTATATTGTTCTAAATTATCTCATGCACCCGCATCTCACTCCCTTTGTTTCCATTTGCTCATTTTCTTATTTTGACGGCTGTGACTTATAGAGAAGTAGTAAAAAAAAATACGAAAATCATATTTTCATATTTGGTTTAAGATAAAATATATATATTCAAAGTGTAAATTCAAAATTTTCAAAATTAGGTGTATCTTCAAAATACGTTTCAGCTTATATTCAAAAAATTTAAAATTAGAGAAAGTGTATTTTCAATGTAGTTGTTCCCTTCAAAATAAACTTTAGAAAGTGTCTCTTCAAAGACACTTGCATCCATGTGGCAAAAACTACAATTAGATTTAGGAATATTTAGTAAACCTTTTCTAGTTTGAGGAATATTTTTCTTTTTACACTAAATGTCTAAAAGCCCCCGATAAAATTTGATACAACACAACACGAATTCGACACGTGTAGGTCAAATTCATGTTTGACCAGTTTAGGTGTTTAGGTCAAATTCATGATGATCCTCATACTTCAACACAACCAATCTAGGTAGGGCTGGAACACCCTATGCATAAGATCCATGAATGTCGCTAGAGCATTCGTCAATCTGAATGCTTCGGGCACTCAGGAACTCGAATGCCCATACTATGTCCCGAAATGCCTTAGGATGTGTCTCGCTTCCATATCCTCTAATTGATAATAACCAAGTGAGATCTATCTCTGGAGTAGACTCGCGCCCTCTCGCCTGATCAAACAAATCATCAATTCTTAGTAAAGGACACCTATTCTGATAGTAGGCCTATTTAATCAGTCGATAATCTATATTACAAATTAAAAGTCTTGTCCTTCTTCTCGCAAACAAAACCAGAAGGTCTCTAAGGTGAAGTGCTAGTCTAATAAAGCCCTCGCCCAACAATTCTTGTGTAACAGACCTGAGTCTGCAATCGCAGGTGTCATTTTATGCTAAGTCATGTAAATAGGCGATGTACCAAAGTATAACTCAATGGTGAAGCTCCATGTCCTATGCAGAGGTAATTCCTGTGAGTTCATCATGAAAACGCCCACTTCACAAGCCACCCGAGGTAGACTCAACTCCTGTCTCGCCTCGTCTTTCAGGGTAAGGCTTACTAGCTAACCCATCAACTGCCTGTGCCACTTAGAGTCGAACACGACTCGGGGTAAAGCGTCATGCTTATCCCCTTAAAACATAACACAAATACCATCCAGTGTGTAGGCAGTAACCCTCCTACGATCATAATCAATGACGACTCGATGCGCCATCAACTAGTGTGACACCCCTATCCCAAGGGTCCCGTTGACAACCCATCAACCTGCGGAAACCTGTGGATATTAGGTAACCTGACGCCACATCATCATGTCCCATTTATTGGGATCCATAATTTAAAAAAATTGACAGGTCTCCTCTCAGACGGAAGCTTTATCCAAAATACAACCTGTATAACAATACATCACATGACCCATCTTGGCTCAATATACCACATTGAGTCATTCATGAGTCATAGCGACCACTCAGCCCCATTCAACCATACCCTGAATACTATACATGCAACTATGTAGTGATATGTTTACAAGAGTTCAATTATACACTCTTATACAAAATGATATATTAAAACTGATTCTAATATACATATACAAAATATGGTCTAAAGCCACATCCGGCTTTCTTCATATGTGCGGTCCGTGAGAGTGGCCCTTTGCACATTTGTACATGAAAGGAGGGTCCCACGACGGGGTGAGCAAAGGCTGAGTGAGTGATAATCTCCCTCTGAGGAGTTACTCGCTAAGTCTTTCATACAGTGATCAAACCAACCAATACATCCAAGTGAAAATGCATGAATGTCATATGTCATGCATGAATAATGTTAATGCACATAGGAACACTAACTCCCTCACACATGCCTATGCAAAGTGTGACAACGAATCCTTAGTGAACAGTGGCACACATATAACGAGCCCTTAGGCTCACCGATTTTAATGCAAAGTGCCAATGGGCAGCTAATCAGAGTCAATCTGGAGCTCTGTGCACGACTTTCGAGAAATTACATGTGGGAGAAATGTATGTGGTGTGTCTTCTTTGGGCAACAAAACTTTTCGGATCCTTTGAGGTCTCTTACGCCCCATGTTCTAAACTTTTCACTTGAGGGGTTAACGGTGCACTACTTTGCTTTCCCATGAAAGCCTTGCGTTATTTATATTTATTTTTATGTTTTAATAGTGAGACATCTATTGGACGTCGTCGAGTATGAGCTCTACCCGTTCATCAACAACGATGATGAATGCCCATATCCATGCACACACACCCAATATGTTGATGTCCTATGCATATGCAATGCTAGTAATCAGCGCAAATTCTCATGTTACATGTATGATGCACCTTCGTGAACATTCTAATCAATATTACTTCATATGAAATATAAGTAACATATATCGCAAATATAAAGTTCCATACATTTCATGTCAATCTTTATAAATATCGTAGTATCATGCATATTAGCATTCATCAATTCATGACTAAACAAGTAATTTCATATAACCTTCCTTAGGCTAACTCATGGAAATTCATACTCAATACAATAGCCTACAACATGCCATGCAATGGTCGTTCCAAAACCAGAAGCCCCATTCACATCGACACAACCCGAATAACCTGCGCGCTGGTGCAAAACATAGATTTTCAGCAAGGTTATGGATACCCACTGCCTTCCACTGGCATATGAAAAGAATCTTGACTCAATGGGCTTTCCATAGAGTCTAAGAACACCCCAAACGGAGTTCGAACACGAAAGATGTGGTCGTCCGAAGTTGGAGGCAAAAAAAACGAGGAAATGACCCTGTGTCCACCTACAAACTTGGTACAAACACCAGCTTTCCAGAAGGTTTGGATGCAATTACCTCACCACAGGAATATTTCTAGGTTCTTGACTCAATGAGCTTTCCATAGAGTCCAAGAACACCCAAAACGGAGTTCGGACGAAGACGTTATGGCTTTTTCATTCAAAACTGGTCAATTTACTCTGCTTACACTGGAAACAGTCTGTGATACCCGATTTCAAGGGTCTTAATCCATAATTTGACACTGGTTATTTGTACTCATTTGAAGATACGGTTCTTAGGTTTCTTCTCCAACTGGAATCACCCAAATCGGATCACCAAAACTCAAGATATGTTCTAAACACTTGGGAATTTGCTGACTTTCAAGCGGGGGCAGCGTAGAACATAGCTCCCTTTGAATGCATTTTTTTAATTAAGAGGTTGGGATTTGGTTGAGCTTATTTCAGAATATATGTTCTCCTATAGAAGTCTAGTTTATCGAGAAGTGAAATAACTCAATTCAAATGGTGTTGGCCAAGATATGTGAGGCTTCAGTCATGGGGGTCTCAAAACATAACAGAAAAATTGCTTGAACATAGCTCCACTTTGAATGCATTTATGAGTCCAAAGGGATCAAAATTTAGATAAACCTATTTCTAGGAGATATTTTCTCCTATAAGTCTAGTTTATCCAGAAATTAAAATCACGCAATTCGGATGAGGGATAACCAAGTTATTGCCAAAACACAGTCATGGGGTCAGAGGAAAAAAATTGGACAGCATTCTCCACTTTGACACACACACACCGTACCCTTAGATAAAAATTAAGCGAGTAGGATAAAAGCCATATCGATTAAGCGTGATTTAAGGTTACCGCCTTTCTCGGTTTCATGAGAACCAGACCTTGGACCTTGGCAAAACTTGTGGTCTGAGTAAAAGCGCGTATTTCGTCAGCGTAAATGGCTTATCTCGTTAAGTTAGGCCAGAAGCGAACCACAGAACAATCCATGGGAGAAAAGTTGCTTTCTTTCTCTCTCTCTCTCTCTCTCTCTCTCTCTCTATCCGTTTTCTCTTAGACAAAATGAGATCTTTTGGCATTATAAGGTATTTTGTTTGTTATAGTGTGAGACCGCGTGGCTCACGTCGTACGTGTCACACTTATTCGGATAGTTCTCACCCAGAAACAATTTATTTCGATACGCTCAGGTTCCATCTATCTTAAATGGATATTCTTTAAATATTTGACATTTTTCATGATTTTTCTAAAAATCTCACTTTCAGGGTCCACTCGACGCCCGTCGCCTCGAAATTCGTGAAAATCCGACTATCTCGGAATTCAACGAAATTCCCTTGGGTGACTAGATTTTCTTCCAGGCGATTAACGATGAAATTAGTTTAGGTCATAGGATCTAGAAAATTAGGAAAAATTACCATTTTTCATTCCTACCAAAAATTCAAATTTCTAGGTTTTTCTCGGGTCTTACAACCAGTCCATTCTAAGGATGACATCAAACTCCAACATGTCCATGACCCTTATGTCCACAGTGAGTAGAATCCCTGAGATCTCTAACTCACAATCGACATATCTAATCGGCCTCACCACAATTCTGGAGAACTCTCACATCTCTAATCCGGCTTTTCAGTTTCGGCATACAAGCCAAACGCTGCATGGCACAACACGCTCAGCGAGGTGTTGGTGTGATCTCCTCTGATGGCGTATTATCTTGACCATCGAGTTCGTGTCTTGTAGGAGGTCCACGCGATTTTACCCGGATGGACATCTTCAGGCCATGTGGCTGCCTCTCCACTTTGCCCCGTATGCGTGGCCCATAATCATCCTTGACGGGCTAATTCAATGAACTTAGCCATGTATGCGAGCACTGTCATTGTTCCTTGTTTCGACTGTAGGAACTCCCGAGCTTTTTCATGTCGAGCAGATGCCGGGAAATACTTGCCTATGAAGAGCTCATGGAACTCTTCCCATGTCATTGCCTGGACCTTGAGGCTTTTGACTGATCCGCCCATACTTGAGAACTCACCCTCTAGCACAGAATCAGCTGAAAATTCTCTCGTGTCCCTTCATTAGTGCGTAGCGCGCTACTAATAGACACCAACATCAGAACTACCGGGTTCGTTCATTTTCGAACCCCCAAGGTTATGTTCTCTAACCCAGTGTTCATCTTTTCCTATATACATTCTACCGCCATATATAATTCGCCAGCTATACTTAACCTGCAGTCCGTGATACGAAACATAGAAATGCCTGATGAATCGATGGTCTAAAACCATTACCCATCGATCACAGACCAGCCCCTTTGTACTTAAACTCACAGCGCGAAGTTGTAGCGGCGGTATCGGATGCACCGTAAATGTCTGGCTTTAGGCCATTGCCTAAAGCCACAAATTTTCATTATATCTGGCTACGATACCTGCAAGGCGTAATGTGCGATCTAGGTCAGTTGTGGCGCTGTTAACCTCTGGAAAACTCGTGGATATTGGAACGACTCTGATGCACTTTTATTATATCCCATTCAGGGTATAATTTATAATCGAATGAGGAAGTCTCCTTTTAATACAGGGAGCTCTATCAAATCCAACCTATACAAAACATAGTAACATGGCCCATCTAAGGCCAAACATGCCATGACATTATTGGATTATATGATAAATGACCCACCTTAAAGGTCCATTTATCCATGTTCATTTAAAGCATACAAAATTATATTTAAAACAATTCATAAGAATTTAATTACAACACTCACACAAATATTACATATTAGAATGGATGTTTCCAAAATGTCTTACAAAATGGTAACAAAGTGCATGAAGCCCTCTTCACAATTACGACCTCAAATGAGCTCTATCTGGGTCTGTCACATGATATTTCATATAGGGTGAGCCACGTGATAGAATATTTCGCTCTGAATCTCCCGCCTAAGTGCACATGCAATGGTCATGTTCAGCGCATTCACATTCACATTCTAAGTAAAAACATGCAATTTCTACTATGGAATCCACCGTATCATGCCATAAAATGGATGAGACAATCATGTACCATTCCCGAGGTCCTTAGGCTCCGTCACGCTAGAGTTCTTCGAAACCACATCACGATGCAGCCCATGCGATAAAATCCATCATTTACAGTTTACATTCAATGATCCTTTTACAAAACAAATTCATTTTGTTTCATTAAAATCTTTTGGATGTTACACACCTCAATGATCATTTGTATACAAAACTCACGTGTCTTTTTGTGGGTACTTGAATTTTTCGAGTCTGTGCATGAGCTTAAGCACTCCCTTCCTACACTTTCCCAACTTTCTTTATTAGACACATATATGTATAACATAAAATAACGAGTCTTTCATTCGAGCTAGATGTTTGATTCTTTACTTGACACATATTTTCATTTTCATGTATGCGTCGTGTGACTCATTAGGCGATAGATCCCACGTCTGAGTCCGCCCATCCAGACACAAGCGATGTTGATCCATACCATGCACTCACGCCCCGTTTCATGCGATGTCCCGGAATTGCATATAAAGTAACGATGTGCCATTGCATGCCTATACCATGTCAAATATATGATGAATGCTATATGGATAATTCTACTCATGCATATCACCCATGCATCATGGACAGTTATATGTCCGGCATAAAATTTCTAAACGATCACACATTTCATATCAATATATTTGCACACACATGTATCAACATCAACAAGTCATCACCAATCAAGCAATGACATACTTTATCCTCTAGGCCAAATTGTGACATAACATGTCCACATATAGCCCACAAACAAGCCATGCAATGGCTTTATCCATACACAAACTCATCACATGTCAATACATTAGGACACACATATTGACTTCCAATCAATTACCCCCAAGCATGTCATTCAAACTCAAGTAATGACAGCTTGATCCTCAAGACAAATTACTTTAACTAGAGGTACCCCAAATCATTCACACAACAAGACATAATGAACCCACGGAGACAGTTTATGCTCGAGTTCAAAAACTAGTCCTCTAATAGTCCAAAATATGGACCTGAGCCATTAAACAACTTTAGGATTTAGTAGTCTCGAAATGGACCATAGCAGGCTGTAGAGAGTCCAATTTAGATTCGATTAAAAGCCTACATCAATTTGCAGACATTATAATTTCCATGAACAACACTAGTCCAAATTTTGTTTTTGCAACCAAAAATCAGTCCCAAATATGCAGAATGATTGTATGGGTTAACAAAGCAATACCCTGTGGCAGTCCTAGAAAATATACCATATCAACAGGTATAGAGGTCAATTTGGGTGATTCAAAAGCCTATATCAAGTTTACAGATGCATCTATAATTCCATGAAGAACACTAGTCCAAATTCCCAATTTTCCCAACGAATCGATCCCAAAATGCGGGCCCAGGTGTATGGGGTCAAAAGCAGGCAACTGTGGCGATCCCGAGAAGAAAATGGATCATAACTTGAGCTATAGAGGTCCAATTTGGGTGATTAAAAAAAAGAACATCAAGTTCACAATGGCAGCTACAATTTCCATAAAGGACACTAGTCCAAATTCCCTATTTTTCCAATCGAAAATCGATCGCCTTAAAATACGAATTTCATAGGGCCAAAAATAGAGGCAATATTCCCATAATGAAAATTTTACTTAAGCAGCCCTTTAGGTAAAAAACACAGCAAGCAACCCCTTATGAAAACCCATCAAACCTTATGGGGCAAAAAACACAACCAAACAGCCCTTAGGCGAAAAATAAACCAAGTAGGAGAATCCATATCTCTTGGAGCGTAGAAACTCTGATCTAGTGACGCTACTGGCTTGCTCTTTGATTTTGGCTCTGAGATGGTCTAGTGAAGCCCAATCTGGCGTTTTCGATGCCGCTGCGTAGCTCTCGTCGAGTAGATGAACTTTTGTTCTTAGCCCGACCTATTCTGACTGACAGAATTTCGTTGATCGAAGAGAGAAGTCTTTGGCTTCTCATTTTCTCTCCCTCTCTCTATGGTTATTTTCCAGTGAAAATCTCTCCTTTTCACCTCAATCTGATTTTCTACCTTTGACTTCGTCTTAAAGACTTGGCCATCGCGCCACGATGTCTGTGGTAGTCCGGTTTGTTATGTCAAATAATTTATTGATCGGGTTCAAGTTCAATTTATTTTAAATAGACTTTCCATTAATTATTATTGCCACTTTGAGATTTTTCTCAAAAATCCCATTTTTGGGGTCCACCAGACACCCGACGTCTCGAAAATCGTAAAAATCCAACTATCTCGAAATTTAACAAAATTTCTTCTAGGTAACTTGATTTCGCGAGATGAATCCAACGGTAAGGTCCGTTTCGTCATCCGGGATTTAGAAAAAATTAAGTTTTACAATTTGTACTATATCGACAATTTACTGTTTTACAGTTTTTCATAAAAATTCAAATTTACCCAGGTTTTACAATTGAGTCCAAGATACATCAATATAGACTAGTGTGGTGAACAAGTGGTGTTATTTAGTTTGTTGAGCAACTTGTTTCACCAATGTGGCTTTGCCCACTCTGCCACTCCCCACTACCCCAGTGAAGTTGATGTTGTCGTCTTTTAAGGCACTCATAATTTGATTGGAAGTGAAGGCTCTTGATTCAAAAGCGTAATAATTACATACTCTATCAAGGAAGGAAGGCTATAGCAAAGACAACATAGGCATGGCATTAACTGAAATATTCAGGTAGGGATAAACATATTCTATAAATATAATTCAATTCAACTCTTATATTATAATATAATGGCATGCTCACTTGTGTCATTATTATAAAATTTTGGTTATTGTAAAAATTTCAGAAAAATCAAACAATTTATTATTTATGATAGCTCACGATTAATATCTTGAATTCTTCTTACAATATAATGGAGCAAGCGCATTGAAATTTTAAATTCTTTCTAGAAGAAAAATATATTCTTTACAATATTTTGGGACACTCAGGTAAATCAAGGATTAAAAAATATAGATTTAGGAAAGATTGGAATGTACACATTACGTATATCCAACGGTGAAAAAAAATCTCTCACCCTCTCTCTCTATATATATAAGGATTATTTTATAAAGGATTAAAATACTATATAAATTCTTAGAGTGGAGTGACCTTAATTATGTTCGACTTGACTCAAAAGTTTAAGCCTTATAGCATTATAGACCTTTTAAGGATTTTAGTTAAGGACTCATGGTCCATTGTTGTCTTATTAGGTATTTGGCTTGTTTAGTTTTGAAATATCTACAAATTTTTATGTATTTTTTAGGGTTTGTGGTATCGAGAGAATTGAGAGGTTTTTGAGATATTATGGGCATTTTAAGGGTTTATGAGATTTCTCCTCCTCTTTCTCACATTTAAGGTTTTTCATAAATACGTTAGTTGTTCTCATCTTTTATTTCTTGTTGTACATTATTGTTTCCACCAAGCTTTTTTAACAAACTCATATCAAAACCTTGGGTTTGATTTCAAATTTCTTTAACGATTAAGTATGATGTCCACTATTAGATCAAATTTTTGTTATGGAAGGTAAAAGATCACGGGTTGTGTTGGATAACCATACTCATATTCATCTTTATCTATCCAAATGATATTTTTGAAAACCCAGTCATTGTGTTTGCTTTAAGTATTCTTGATTTAAAGGAGTACAAGTACATTAGTAAGGTAGAGTTACGAAGATGGGTAAAGGTACTCGTATTTTCCCTTGCTTGAATTTGGTTGGCAATTATTGTTGATCTTTGCCTTATGAGTTTACAGTGGAAAATCAGATTTTTGTTAAGGTGGAGTTTGTTCATTTTATTGGAGTTCGTGTCAAAGTGGAGTTCCTTAGAGTTAGGTGATCCGAATTTTGTTCAACTTAACTTGAAAAGTTTCATGATGCGATATGGTGAATTTTTTTTTAGGGATTTTAGTAAATGACCTATGGTCCATTGTTGATGTTATTAGGGTTTGGGCATGTTAGGTTTGAGAAATACCTATGATATTTATACTATAGGGTTTATGGTATTGAGAGAATTGGGAGTTTTTTAGGTAGTGTTGGCATTCTAATACTTGATCTTTTCGGTTTGAGAACAGTGGATTCATTTTATTTTCCATAGTTTTACATTTAAGGTTTTCGCGTAATATTTAAGGTTTCCTATGATGTGGCGTGAACCGAAGTCCCGTTGACAACCCGTCAACTGTGAAAAATCCTCGTCTCGTATCCACGGGGCTCATACACAGTAAAATAGCCTCTTTAGCCCATAAACGATACTACGCGAAATAAATATCTCAACTATATTCAATAGTTCAAAGAGTTATACACATTACTCTTAATACAAATACATATTAAAATTGAAAATTCTAATACATATTATCCCAAAATCACCAAAATCACCAAAGCCACAACCCGGCTTTCTTCAAAATCGGCCTCTAAGATGAGCCGTCTCCTCGTACGCTCCCTGTATCTGAAATAATATATTCCCTCGACAGGATGAGCTAATGCCCAGTAGTGGAATCACCCTAAATGGGTTACTCCCCCACCTAAGTGCATATGCAATGCTCCAATTTAAACACACACTTAAGTAAATACGTGATCCTACTTGAATGTCTAAATGCCCATTCCCATGTCTAGGATCTCACCAGGCTCCTTCACACTTGCCTAAGCCATGTATGAGAAAAATATCATTTTCAAAACAAAACTTGTTGTTCTTGAAAATACACTACCGAACGTGTCGGTAAAAATATGAGACTACCCTTCGAGGCGAATGTGTTGGAGAACTTCCCGAAACAGTCATGGTCCTCATCGAAATGATCACATTGGACCGTCTCTAACCCATTCTACGGAAAATCATCCTTTGTAGAATTCCTTTACGCAACCATGTTACGTTTATTTCCTTTTCATGTCATGCACACACATCCCAATTTCTAGGTTACGGTACATATAAATGCATTATGTCATTCAAATATAATGCAAATATATATCAATATGCAACATTCTCAAATTTGCACTCACACCACATGTAATTCCAGCAGTATGGATCAACAACATCGAATTAAGCTCACTTGAGCAATTCACAATTTCATCTCCAATGGCTATACTCACAATTATATTCCATATAATTAGGCAAATCTAATTTTATCTCCAATGACCTATACACACAATTATATTCCATATAATTAAATCATGTTAACACATCAAGCTTATGCATTAACCTATCTATTTCCACTCAACTCAGGCCATTCATTTCATCAAAAATTAGCTCACATGGGCAATTAACAAACCTGAGCAATTGATTTGAATTACTCGACCCGAACACATATTCTCACAAAATATTTTGTGAACACTATTTACGTCACTATTCATATGAACAGTAAAACCTTGATTCTTGTTCACGACGATCCTTGATCATCGGTTTCACTTTATGAACACGAAATCCATGACCATTTCGGCTTCATACGTACCCGACACACAATTTATTTCTGGTCTCTCGAACAAAACACTTTAGCTTGACCCCAACACGGTCGCGGTTGTCAAATGAGCTTCAAAAATTCCAACAATTCGGTCTCAAGTTTTGGGACCAATCAAACAGCCGTTCAAGGCCTCAAACCAACCGAAACATCACAAAACACTTAAACAAAGTATAACTTCAAGTAGGATAAAAGCCCTACGGAGTTTGTGAAACTCAACTTTTTGGTGTCCACATACGTAGCTCTCGTCGTAGATCAACTTGCCTTGATCCGTGAAACTGGTCAGATTTTTAGTAGATCTGAGAAAGAAGCGAAAATAAAAAATTTAAAATTCTCTATAAGCTTTCTATCCTCTCTGCCCCAACAAAAAAATTGCCCTCCTCCTCTTTGACTTTCCTTTTATTTTTTGTTTTTATCTTCTTTTTATTTTATTATTATTATTATTATTATATTATTATTATTATTATTATTTAAATATAAGGCTCATATTACCTCATTCGGGTCCGTTTCTACCCTGAAAAATTTTATTTCTTTTCAGTTCATTTTATTATGAAATGAACTTCAAATCAAACTCCTTCTAACTTCCAAGATTTTCGTAAAAATCATGCGAAGTCATTGGCGATTTATCACGAAATTTGTAAAATATTAAGGCGTCTCGAATTCAACGAAATTTTCACGGGTCACTAATTCGCGAGGCAATTTAGCGACATAATCCTTTTAAGTCATCAGGATCTAGAAAAATTTTGGATTTTTACCGAAATGACTATTTTGCCTTTTTTTCTGAAAATTGGAATTTTATCGGGTCTTATTCTCCCTCCTTAAAAGAATTTCGTCAGGAATTCCACGCATCTGCAGCGTCGACCACGTACATATGTAGCCTCACGAGTCTAAGGCAGGTGGCCAGTATGGCAGCTTAGTTGGAGTCTCGTGCCCTGACATTTCGATGGTGTCGACTCATCCATGTCAAGAGTGACATCAACACGAAATAATACACCCACTTACAAGGTCCACCATGAAGCGAATCAGGATGCGACCCACGATGCCGACCATCGGCCAAACTCTCACCCACATCCTAGGGAAGAATTTCCCGTCATTTTCATTTTTTTCTCATCCCGACTCACTGGAAAAACAACAAAACAAATTTTTTTTTCTTCTTTCATTCCCTCTTTGAAAACCACCCAAAATATACATATATATATATATATATTTTCATTTTTCCAATAAACTAAATAAATTTATTAAAATTTATTTTATTAATTTTTTTTCAGTTTAATTCTGGACTATTTGCCCAAAATTCTCGAACACCTAAGTTTATATTTCTGTTGGCCTAATTATTGACGTTTTTCTATGCTATTCTGAGCATACAATTTCAATCACAATTCATAATAATTCATGTTATGCACACCATTCACACATCAATCACAACAATCACACAATCACATAAAACACAGTGCATGTAGTGTTCTAATCCTGTCCCGTGATTGTCTAGGTAATCACATACCTAACCCTACATCGAGCCACACCTTGACCCAAATCCCTCAAGCCCTAGGTAATCGTATACCTAACTTATAAACACTAAGCTCTAGGTATTTATAAACCTAGGTTCTGATACCAAGCTGTGACGCCCCAAAACCGGTCCGTTGACAACCCGTCAACCTGCGGAAAATCTATACGTCTCGTATCACGAGACTCATACCTGAGTAAAAATAGCCTCTTGGGCCCTTAAACCAATACTCACAAAATAAATATCTCAACTATATTTCAATAGTTCAAGAGTTATACATTACTCTTAATACAAATACATATTAAAATTGTAAATTCTAATACATATTATCCCAATCACCAAGCCCTGACGGCTTTCTTAAAATCGGCTTCTAAGATGAGCGAGTCTCCTCGTACTCTCACGTACTGAAATAATATATTCCTCGACAAAGGTGAGCTAATGCCCAATAGTGGAATTCACCCAAATGGAGTTACTCCCGCTAAGTGCATATGCAATGCTCGATTTAAACACACACTCAGTAAATGACAGTCCTACTTGAATGTCTAAATGCTAATTTCCATGTCTCGAGTTCTCCATAGGCTCCTAAAGCCCACCTAAGCCATGTATGAGAAAAATATCATTTTCAAAACAAAACTTGTTGTTCTTGAAAATACACTACTGAATTTCGGTAAAAATATGGGACTACCTTCCGAGACGAATGTGTTGGAGAACTTCATAAAACAGTCATGGTCTTCATCTAGGAAATGATCTATTGAGCAGGTCTCCCAACCCCATTCTCAGAAAAATAATCCACTATTAAATTCACTTTCCCTTGTATTCGTTTATTTCCTTTTCATGTCATGCACACACACCTAATTTCTAGGTTACCCCGGTACATATGAAATGCATTATGCCATTTCAAATACCACATGCAAATATATATCAATATGCAACATTCTCAAATTTACACTCACACCACATATAATTCAACAATATGGATCAAACAACATCCAAATTAGCTCACGCGAGCAATTCACAATTTCATCTCAATGGCATATACTCTGGTATATTCCGCCAGAATTGAGCAAATCACAATTTTTATCTCGATGGCTTCTCACGCCTGATTATATTATATCAGTGAAGCGAAATCCTCGATAACACATCAAGCTTATGCATTAACCTATCTATTTCCACTCAACTCATGTCATTCATTTCATCAAAAATTAGCTCACATGGGCTAATTAACAAATACGAGCAATTCAATTTGAATTACTAGACCAAACACATATTCTCACAGAATATCTTGTGAACACTATTCACCATCGCTATTCATGAGCGATCAAAACCCTCGGGTTCTTGTTCCACGATATCACCCGATCATCGGTTTCACTTTATAAACGAAATCCATGACCATTTAGAGCTTCATGCGTACCAACACATAATTTATTTCATAAATTGTAAACAGCTCACCAAACGACACCAAACACGGGTCGCGTTTGTCAGATAGGCTTCAAAAATTCCAACAATTAGGTCTCAAGTTTTGGGACCGGGTCGGAATGATCGTTCGAGCCTCGAACCAGCGAAACATCCTGAAACACTTTAACAAAATTCTTAACTTCAAGTATGATAAAACCCTACC